>JXSR01S008201.1:14293-44202 GCA_000969725.1 Ophiothrix spiculata
TTTTCAAATTTGAATAAAGTTTCACTTAAGCAAGTTGAAATTCTGATTCCATTTGAAGATCTACTTGCCTACAAAAATGATTAACAATAATTTTGTTTTAATTAAAGCAGTATGCGAGCTCAATAAAATTTTGTACAAGTTGGCACCATAGAAGAATGAGTATACACAGAATTTTCATATGGCAGCAATAGAAGTTAGGCCATTATTTTATATGCTAGACGATATGATACGGTGCAGAACGTGTCTACTAGGCTACACTGACGACTTTGAGCTTGTTCCGGTATGTTGAAAATTATGATTTTATTGTTGTTAGATTTTTAAATTATATTAAAATATTAAAATATGTGAATCTGTACTCAGTATCTTACATGTAAGTACATAGACACAAACACAATCACCTTGAAAAGGCACATGATCACATGCTACAATAATAGTAATAATAAAAGTTACATGTTGAAATTTACCTACGGAACATCTTGAAGGTTGAGATTCAAGGTGAAATTGACGCCAAGCTGCTTCAGGTCACATATGCTACACAGTGGTTTGGAAATCATTGGTTTTGTTTTCAAATCATAAATACCAGTCACATTTTTACTCAACCTGTATTCTTCATCAGAATTGAATTAGTTCTTCAGTTTAAGCAGTACATTCTTTGCCACAACGTACTTACGCCCAACAACCAAATCATCATTAGAAACTATAGCTGTCACAACAGTGACCACGTGTGAATCCTGATGCTTTCCAGTTGGCTTATTGAGTGGATCAATATAACAAGCTTCTCTAAGACGATTACTCTCCTTGTCAACAATAATTGTGTAGTGTTGTCTGGCACTACAAATGTAGGAGTTTCAGAGTTTCCATTGTGCCTAATTTCAATAAATGATGACGATGATGATGACGATGGGGCTGTTGCGGTTGAATGGGGTGAAGGTGAAGATGAAGCAGCTGCTGTTGGACGTGCTGTTATTTTGCATATCAATTTTTCGGCATTCAGCAGAATTAACCGCTGCTGTTTGGGCCCCATCCTTGCCGGAAATGCCTTGTTGTTTTGTCTTGGAATAGGGCATTGTCACATGCTACAATAATAGTAATTATAAAAGTTACATGTTGAAATTTACCTGCGGTAACATCTTGAAGGTTAAGATTCAACGTGAAATTGACGCCAAGTTGCTTCAGCTGGTTAAATATTGATGTGAATGTCATCTCTATATTGGACCTTGTGTCTTTCCCGCCTTCAAACATTCCGAGGATTTTGGCTGATTTAATTGAGTGTCTATCTGCAGAGTTAATTATCTGGAGCATTAGTTTTGTGGATCTCCCACTGTTGTTACCGGACACATGGACCCACAAAGTATCATGTTCACAACTGTCTACAAAATTGAGCTGGTTGGTAGCACGCAAATGTTCAACAGTTCTCGTTATTGCATCTCCAACATTCTCCACCCGTATTGCATGGATTTGTTTTCCTGTCTCGCTATAGTTGAATGTAATGCATTCATACTCATACTGAAGGGATGATACTTCTGCCTTTAGCTGTGATTATGTTCCCAGCAAGTTTATTCCAAGTTCTAAATTTCTTGAAAACTCTTTTGACATACTGCCATGATGCCATGGGCATACGACTTTGAATGTTCATGACTGTATCCCAAGAGAATTTACATAACAATTTGAATCCAGCAGAAGTAAGTGTCTGAAAATCTTGCTGTGCAAAAAAAGGCACAGGCACTAGCTTCATACATATAACACCTGCACGTTTTCTTTTCTCGTCTTCCTGTAATTTTGCTTGTCTGATCTTTTTGCGGTCTTCTTTATGTCTATTTGAAGTCTTCTTTATGGCTGATTTTACTCTTTTTACATCTTTTTTGATGGTTCCTGCTTTCACAGCATCAATGATAGGAATGATGGTTCTGTTCATCACATCTTCGCATGTACCAGCACCCAAGTTGAAACGTAAAATGGCAGAAGTCAATGCAATTTTGACACGTTTCACTCCATGGCATTTGTGTTTAGGTGCCCGTACCCAAACCATACCATTCAAACTTTCATTGGTATTTTGGGTATACCCTGGAAGGCATCGCTTCAACAGATTATCCGTTGACAGGTTGTCAAAGGTCGGTGTAAGAAAGTCGAGGAATGGCGGATCTAAATGATATTTTTCCATCACATTTTCCCCAGTGCGTTTAAATTTACACCAACTCTCAGGTCCATCTGGGCAGTACTTAAGTCTCTCAGTTGCATTTGTTATGGCAATGCTGTGATGAAAAAAATTTCTGTGGTGGTTTTGGCATCAAGATTTCCCATAGTATTTCTGTATTTGTCAATTGCAGGCTTCAATGCTGGGAAGGTAACAGACTCGCGGGGAAGGTGTAGCGATCCCCTCACTGCAAATATAACTAAAATGTGAATTCTGGCCAAATCGCTTCGAAAGAGAGATGGGTACTCTGACCTGTGAAATACAGGCCTTTACCTTTACTTACAATTGCAGGCTCTGTCAAACGAATACTTGATCCTTTGATGCTTTTATCATGTGAGGTGTTTTCCCAGACGCTTTTGTACATGTCCCACGCAATCAAGTTTGTAAACATACATACAATCAGCTGTTTTCTCTTCGTGGGCTTTAGCGTACAATTTGAAGTCCTCGCTTTCTATCCATTTCTTGTAATCTTGAGACGACTTTGCCATTGTCCCATACGTTGTCTTACATTAATCGCAGAGTCCGTATGTACTGCGAACAGTATTATATGCCTTAAAGAGTCTCCATCACTTATCATGTACCTGTATCTAAGGCCTTCATTTCAGACTTACTCCAGATGGCTTCTGCAGCCACTACTTCCATGCTGGAGCTATAGATCCTCTGCTTCATGTGTTTTGTCACATATATGACTAGCTTTGAAAGTTTCAAATTCAGAATTGGTCATTTTAGATTCATTTCTTGTACACTGATGGCAATACTCTGAAGGAACAGAGAATTCTAGGACTTCACCAGTGTCAGCTGATATGATGAAGCCTATTCCATTGTTTGCTTTATATAGCATTGTTTGCTCCAAGTGCCATCAAATGAGACTTGAATGTCTACTATCAAAGACTGATCACTTGGATCAAGACCATTACAAGTTAGTGATTGAGCTCTGGCATCTGCCCTGGCATCTTTTAGATGTTGATCAACAATCTCTACTTTCCATAAAACCATTAAGGTATTTTAACACTAATAAAACTTTTTTTTCAAATTACACACATTATGATTCATATTTAGACAGATTATGAAAGTGTATCTTAAATTTATAGGTACAAGCAGAATTGTCTGTAGATTAGTTCTGCAAAGTTTCAGCTTCAACAATACAGGCAATCTTGATATACTCTGTATTTTAAGCTTGTCAACTGATGAGTTTCTCGATTGCAACAATATCATCATCAGCATAATTTGGCAAAGATGACATAAAGTCTTCTATCGATAATTTCCCTTTTGCCAGCTTTGTTAACCTCTCAGGAGCATCTACTCTTGTTTCAACTTGTACCTCTTCACCTAGATTAAAATCCATGTGAGGTGGAAAAACAGTGTCTGGATTTTTGAGCTCCTCACATTCAAGATATTTGAACACCGTTGAGTCTTTGTAACTTGGATACATAGCATCTATTAAGTTTTTATTTTCTGGTGCTGTCTTGGATCTACTAAGAGGGTTGAACAGTTTCTTCTCTGTAATGGGCTTTCCAAAACTGCAATGGCACCTCCCTTCCAAACATTCCATTGACAGTCCTTTGATGTACATGGCAACTGGTTCTTTGATACACTGGTCATGAATGCATTGTCAAGCTTAAAGATTAGGGCAGCTACATAGTTGCAGGTCAATCCCAACCTGTAGAGAGTGACAAAACATTTAAGCAAATAATTATTTAAATTGATATGTTCCAGGAAGTAAAATGCATACAATGCTTCAATATATATTTAAATTTCTTTCATCCCAGTTTAATAATTCATACATACATGTATTCCCGATTAAGTCTAACATGAAGCCTGAAATAATCATGATGTCAATTTTTATCATAGCAAGATAAGGCTAATAAAACTTGATTATTAGTTTCCCGTCACATTTATTTCCAAAAAATATGAGGTCATGATTTCATTATTCATTATTTTGGAAAAATTCATTATTGTCAAAACTTTCATTTACATGGTTATTGCCTATATTGTTAATAAAAGACAGTCTTAAAACAGGTATTAATGCTTAGATCATCATTACAAACATTTTGCAACAGATTGAGAAAAGATTTGAATTTGTTTTTATAAAAACAAATTTGCAATTTTTACAATCAATAGAAACATGAGGTAATCCTTTAATTTTCATTATTTACCACATCCTCTACCCTTACAACTAAGAAATAGGGGATGTCAGACATTTTGAGAGTTTCAATTTTGATTATTTCCATTTCAATTTTCAGATAATTGACTTTTTCATGAAAATAATGAAAGTTTTGGTCAAATTGAAAAGGTTATGAGGGTGGGTGACGGGAAACTAATAATCAAGTTTCATTAGCCTAATGTGAAAAATTTAAAACTCATGATCTACAATGAAACTCAAGAGTAAAGTTTTTCTTTCTTTAATTTGACTTGTGTTTATTCTACTTACCCTGCGAAGTGTAACGCGCCGAGCTAAAACACGTAATGGTGGGGTCCGTTTGAATCACAGTATATGATTCGCCCTGGTAGCGTCAATTTAGTCGACGATGAACATAATTCCACTCACTATAGACCTCAAGTATCAATACAACCCTCAGACATTGATCTTCATTTAATACATCATTTATTTATTCAAAACGTTCTATCTTAAGGCAATTCATAACCAGGTTCATAACTCCATCTGTTACATACATTGGAATATTATCATAGTGTACAATCTTTCTTAATACTTGTACATGGTATACAGCCATATTACAGTTACAATTCCACAACTTGACGATCACAAGGAGAACTGAACAGTAGGACAGCCAGCGGACTTTTGCGTCAAATTATTAAACATTACGCGATGTCCCGCGTAGCCGTACGCAGCAGTTTTTGCAAGCAAAATTAACCCCAAATGGTAAATATTTTTCAAAAATATCGTTTTCGAATTTGCGTTCTTAAAAACAAACGCTTTGAACGAGATTGTGTTGTAAAAACTTCAAATTATATAGTTATTTAAAATCATTGAGATTGAAGACGTTTTAATACTTGATCATAACACTTTTGTACCAAATTTACGGCAAGAAATCTCCACAGAATAACCTTCAAAACCGATCCAGTCGAACTGCGTTTCATCTATATTTTCAAAATTACGAAGTGCCCATCTCTGAATTTCTGGAAATATAAAGGTCTATTGTTGATCTACAACCTACTCTTTTTCGTTTTTCAAAATGCATGTTGGATATTTGACAAGAAAGGATTTTGTTGATATTTATTTGATTTCTTATATCATGTCGCTATTTTTACCCCATCAAACTACTGGGTGGTATCGCGTTTGCGTAATTAGGAGGATAAACGCGTAAAATCTTCCGCGTTGCGCTACTCCACGCGGGTTTTCTAAACATCGCGCAGTGGAAAATACGCGTTTGCCTCTCAAAGACAAGTAAAAATTGCCGTAAAATGTGTGTAATCGAAGGCTAATGTTATGGTTATTTATTGTTAATTTCATGCTTTCCTGGAGGGTGCCCATCTCTGGAAATAGGCTGCTTTTATAAATCAAAGTTTGTTCTGCCGAATGAAAATAATGTTGAATACTTACGCACGTTGGATATTTTTCTATTCAGAGAACAAAATTGTAAACAAACTTTTCAGTTTCAAGTCGTCATTTTACGACAAAAACTTTGGATGAAGATTGTACAATAATATCTTAATAATATTTGTAAAAAAAAGAGTATTTTCTGAACTTCAATGTGATAACTTTAGAAATCCAGGTCGATAAACAGGATTGTTTTTATTGCTTAAAGAAAATATTTCAAAAAATCGCGGGAAACAACATCATCTTCGACCCCAAAAGTGCACAGTTCAGCGCTGCAAAGTCCTCGTGTTTAATAATTTTGTCGGCACCCTTTGATCTCGCGTTTTGGCTGTCCTACTGTGAACTTAAGATCTTTTACCCTGCACCGATTATAACACAACCGCGTAAACTTGCTAACAGTCACAACCTTTGTCGTCATGACCTTGTTATGAGTTAGTCCTTAACCTTGTTGAGTATACCTGGTGTCTTATCACAGTAATTTGATCACCTTTCTTTTCTCACTGCTTCACCAATTCATAGAAAAATGCTTTGCATTTAACGGCACCACGTCATAGTCCGGGTAGCGCAGCGCCCTCTGTCTGCTACAGGTTATAACGGAACTCGATGTGGAATCACCTCGAACTTCGCTGAGACTCAATCTCCAATTAACCTTCACTCTTTATGAATACTAGTCTTAATGAGTATAATAAAAACACACACAATGATGTAAACTTTGAACACCTTTAATAAGTAAATAACAAGTAATAATAATAACTGGTATCGTACTGAACATTCTCTCAGTACTCATCTGTGGATCATACATGTAAATGGCTGAGAACCTTACTTCTTGTAGAAGCTGACCACCTGCTATATCTGTTAATAAAAGTATGGTTATGTTACAAGTACTGCTTTTGTCAGAAACTTCATTGCCGACATTATGGAATCCAATTTTAACTGGATGCTGAACCTGAACTTGAACTTGAACGATAAGTTCAAACACTGGGTGCGAGGGATTGCTTAAACGGGTCTTTTCTAGAATTCAATATTCACAGGCCATTTGCTTATTCCCAGACATGACTTACAAGGAATCTTACAATGCGCACAAATGCAGATCAACGGTATTAAATAATGCGCAGGCACCCAAACTTCATTCCCTTCCACAGTGTTAACTTTTGCATTAAGTTTTGTACTACAATCGAGGGACTTTAACCATGGCATGAAACCAGAATTAAAAGTCTGGCTTGCAATTAAGGCTGGGGTAGACCTTCAACTAGCATGAACTGTTTTTGTACTCTAACTCTCAAACTAATTGCATAAACCATATAAAAGTATACATTTTTAGAAGCGGATTTTTACCCTGAACATGATGATGATATCAGTTTTTGACCAAAAATGTCAAATTTGGCAAAAAGTGCCAAAAACCGTATTTTTTGCCCCAAAATTTCTGGAAAGCCTAACAAAAATTTGCCTTTTTTGAAATTGTTTTGCTTTTTGGAATTTAGAAACAAATGTCTAGGAACGGTTTTCTCAAATTTTTGATTTTTATCTTACTTTTTGAAAAAATGCAAAAAATTGCCATTTTGGTGGCAGCGGTGGGATTTTTTTTGCATTTTTTGACCTACTTTTGTCATTTTTTAAAAAAAATAGGTTAAAAATCAAAAATTTGAGAAAACCGTTCCTAGACATTTGTTTCTAAATTCCAAAAAAGCGAAAAAGTTCAAAATTTCATGACGGCAAATTTTAGTTAGGCTTTCCAGAAATTTTGGGGCAAAAAATGCCAAAAATTTGGTCAAAAACTGATATCATCATCATGTTCAGGGTAAAAATTCGCTTCTAAAAATGTATACTTTTATATAGTTTATGTAATTAGTTTGAAAGTTAGAGTACAAATACGGTTTATGCCATTTGAAGGTCTACACCAGCCTTAAGCGGTAAACAGTAATTTCACCAAGGGGGACATTATTGGTGGTTGGATCATTAAAGTTTACAATCCAAGTAAATTTTCAGTTAACAACAAAAACTAGTAAACCTGCACCCTTAAATCTCCCTTCACAAAAACATGTCCCAATTTAAAGGACCTGTGATCCCTTAAATAATCTTGATTCACTGAAATATTTCCCAATTTCTTAATCGAAAGGAACCCCTGCACACAATACACTGTGCATAAATATTGGCTTTAAATTTGTATTGGAATCTCTATGAACCTGTCAGACATGTATCCTTAATTTACACAACGTGAACATGGTTAACTCTCTCATAAACTCACAGGTGCACCTGAAATGGTCAATCTGTAACATTGGGACCCCTGATTTACCGGTATTAGGTAAATCTATTATATATTATCATGCACATAAAATCTCACAATAACCCAAAACCCAGGTAACTGTCACCGACGCAGTAATATTCTTGTATTAAACAACGAACCTGGGTAACTCAGTAGCACGATCGCAAAACAGGCCTGTACTCATGTTGCGCATAATCCCGCGGATGGAGGTCGTATAGTTCACAGCTTCATTATCGGTTGTAAATCGGCTTTAGCCTTTGCAACAAAAAGACCATAGGTCTAGTTCATCTTGCATTGTCTCTGTCAATGTTAAATATGTACTCGGCTGCTGATTCTGCTACTTAGTAGGCCAATGTCAATTAATTTGTCATGAGATTAATTTCTCTGCATGACTTCTGGATGATCACCCTGGTTTTATACTGTGGCTCAGAATAACATGACTGAGCAAGGGGGTTGGGACAAGGGGGGAAGAGGTCTTGTGGTTTTCATACCACCAGCTACACTGAAGCTTGTTGAATTGGCAACATTTCAATTCAGTTCTCATGCACTGCATACACATACAATGTCACTTCATGCTGGTTCATAAAATTATCTTCATGTGTCTTTAGACACGATAGTAATTCACCTGTTTTCCATCGATTCCTTAGCAAACAAGATTCATGATAACAGTAGGATGACTAACAGAAAAGCACTTATTTCTATCCGTCATATTAGGGATTCACTCGTAGCTCTTTTCCAGAGTTATTCAACTTTTATTTCTTGAAATCCATCAAAACATTCGGCTTCAATAGCATTCGTATATCTTCACATGCGTCCAGTCTCTCCAGTGCTCAAATTACTTTCGTCCCAGGGACTTTGATCTCGGGCCTCGCTATACAAGTCTATAGTTCATCCCTCTGATATAATACAGTGTGTGCATGAGACTAATATTTTGCTTGTTTAGCAGCATTCGTTCTTGTCTCCAGTTATTAATCCCAAATAATAGTTTCAATGCGAGTCACCATAAAACCAACAAAACATGCCTGGCAGTTATTCAATAATTCCAAAATGCTATTTTCAATTACATAATACTAGAATCCACTCGGATAACACAAAGGATCATTTTAATCCAACCCTTGTTAAAAAGTGAGAGCTCCATTTTAAATTCACTGCAGAAGGGAACGGTTGCGACAATAGCTAAAATTCAATTTCATTACACCACCCCCTCCCCCGGAAAGCGTGTGAAATGCAAGCATAACAAACTAAAATGCATTCCATGCCCAAGTGTTCAAACAGCTTTTTTGATGCACCCAATAATATGGGAAACTACTTTGAAATCATCTAAACTACTCCCTAAAAAGGACTGGTATATAAAAGAATAAAACAAAAAGATACTTTAGGGTGCAGTACTTCTAACATGAAAACATGCATAGGCAAATTTTTAGTCACAAAATCACTTCGGTGAGGCAGACCTGAAATATAATGTCATAATGTTATATCTTAACAGATAGCCATCCAAGAATTGCACCTGTAAAATAAACACAATTTTACAAATTAAATAATACTCCTGGTTGCCATTCTCATTCTGCAACATCGTAGCACTGCGAGTGTCACCAACTTCCTTAGCAACCCAACTTGGTCAGCAAACTCTAAAACTATATGTTCAAAAATAGAAACCTATATGGCTACAATTCCTGTATCCATCACTGCTTTACTGCCAAGTCCTAAAAAAATACATGTAGATAAATATACAGTTATTCCAATATGGAGATTATTTAGTTGGTAATACATCCAGCAGCTAGATGACCTGATAAATAAACCGGGAATATTAATGACTATGTGAAGCGACACCTACTACATACTTTCACCTGTCCAGCAGGTGGAAACAGAGCAGTCCTTTGTAACTTAAAAGCATGCTGCCTACATTCCATTCAATCCTTAGTGGTGATCAACTCCCAAGCAACCTGCCACTTAGCTGCTGCTTCCTTTTCTTTCCTTTGTCTTGTTTCATTAGCTTGTCCACATGTTCCCCCAATATTCTTTTTTTTTGTCTATAAGTTCAAACTGTGTTCTTCCTGTTAATTGAAATGCACTTGTGACATCCAACCACCTATCCCAAATGGCATTATAGTACCGGAACCGCACACTACGGTCTGCTGTTTCAGGATAGAGCTCGAGCTAACTCGGCTAGCTCGGCAAGCTTAACAGCCACAGCTATCAAGGAAGTTTGCCTTCATTTTACTTGGCAAAAACCAACGATGTTTGCTTTCATTAGACTCTACAGAAAAAGTTTGTTTACATCGCACATGGCTGAGCGTCTATCGCATCCAACCTTCACTCAACATCGTCTAGTAGAATTACATCAAAACTTTCATTAAAACTTCCTTTCTAACTTAATCTACCCTAGTAATTATCAATAATATTTGTAGTATCCATTCTGTATTTATTTACCATCACAAAGTGTCTAATAAGTATTTTAAGGGGTTTTTAACACAGCTTGATTAAATCCCCACCAGTCTTGGATTGCCAGTTCTATAACTTACAATACATGTTGCCAGATCTATATTTCACAACTATCTCAACATTCATGAAATTTCCTAGAGATATCAATTTTTGTTACAGAAGCAACTGCAATATGCACTGTAAATTTTCCCACTGGCCTTGTCTACTGCTACCCATACTGTGTTCGGTACACTCCTAATTGCCTGAGATGGCGTGCATTTACTCTTCAAAAAACACACTGCTGAAGTGTCAGAGATAGGATGATAATAAATCTCATTGATCCATTTACAGTGAAACTTCGTTAACACAAAATCGGTTAACCCAAAAACCCCGATAACACAAAATGGTTGTTTGGTCCCAAGTATTGACATTCTATTTGAAATCAGTTGGATAACACAAAATCCTGATAACACAAACGAAAATCTTTTCCCTCAGTGATTTTGTGTTAACAGGGTTCCACTGTACTTTCAAAATAGGAGTATGCTTTGCCCTCTTTATGTTCTGATAATAGTCTCTGATGTAGAGATTTCCCTTTATTTGTTGATTGTTGACGAGGTTCACTTGGACAAGGGGCCTCATTTATAGGCAATCTGCTATTTCAAAGTAACTCACAGGGGTCCATTAGAGGACACCATCTTTTTGCATCAATCCAACTATTTTTCAAGTCATTTAATGGATCTGGTATCCTTTTCCAATTAACAAAAAGTAATTCCCCTGGAAAAAATCGAGTACAAAATTAGTACAACATTCCTAAGGTGCACATTTGGAACACAATTATAGTACAAATATAGTACACATTTGTGTACTATAAATGTACTCAAATTATACTTAAATGATGCTCGAAATGTGCACCTTAGGAATGTTGTACTTTTTTTGTACTCTGATTTTTACTAGGGTCAGCATACTGCAATGATCTACAACGATCCTCTTCTACTTCGTCAGGCTTCACGTCAACATTGCAATGCACAAGTATACCAAAGCTTGAAGTTCTCCCTTTCCTCCCGATGTTTATAGGCCTCTGTTTCTCAAAAAATCCTTTAAAGCATCAACTTTCCAGAACTTAACTTCATCGAGAGTAACTTGAGATCCATCATTTGCCATAATAAATTAAGAAAACTTCGAGAAATAATGCAAATTTTACTCGATTATCGCTGAACTATCGTAGGTTTTCAACGTGTACTGCATACGTAACCTGTAGTAACGTAATATATTTATCTTCCGTGACCTTTGACAATACCCATGATGCATTGCGCCGCTGAGATCGTGAATCGGCTTATTCACCACTTCAATCATGCATAGAGGTGACTCCCTATGCCCTATACCAATAAGTAAGGCCTAAAGTGATTGCTAGGGAAATATTTTGATCAATATTTATGCTAATTAGGGCAAATTAATTAATTTGTAATTGCTTTGGGGCGTCAGATAGCAAAATAAATTGTTTTATTTATTTTTTCAGTGTTTTTACTATGGGAATGGTAAAAAAAAGCAAAAAGTAATTTTTTCAATTTTTTTAGTGTTAAAATATCTGAGCTGAGGGGGGTACTTAGTACAAAAGGGGTTATGGGCTCTGGCTTCTGCCCTGGCATCTTTCAGATGTTAATCAACAATCTCTACTTCCATAAAACCATTAATGAGCTAAGTGTCCCAAATTGTCCCTGATAAAATATCTGCTATGTTGATGGTTGAGCAAAATTTGTTTCCTAGATGATTGCTCTTGATCATAAGCAGCATCATGTTATGTTTGACTTGAACATGTATGTGACCTTACAAAGTTATATTTCCTATCACCCATTTTTTTAATGACTGGTATTGTTGTTTTTTTGCATTTTAGTAGATATTGATAATAACTTCCAAACAATTTTTGTTTGCAGTTGCATACTTTTTCTGATATGGCCATTTGTTGATTTAAAATTTTATATTAGTATAGAAAAGTACATCTGTGCATTTAATGATATTTTTTCTCTGTGACAGAACAAGTTAAGAAAAAAGTATACACAACTCAACTCTATTTTTGAACAAAATCTTACAATATTTTTTAAAACTGTGCTTGTTTTAAATGTTATTTGTTTGTTTTATGCAGGTTGCTCAAAGCTGTATTTCATGCAACTTGCGGGGGAACAGCACAATTTAACCACCAGTTGTTCTGTTGTGTAATCTATATTTTGTAGGAAATAGTGTGAATGTAAATGTTGTCAACTTTTTTTTTCTCTTTTCCACTTGGCTCAAATGAGCAAGTGCTAAATGTTGTCAACTTATAAACCTTAACCAAACTTCTGTAGTCATTCATGACCAGATGAAAAAGGAGGTTTTGTAGTGCAGGGGTAAAAGGAAGCAATGTTAATAATATTTAAATTATGGTGATACATTGTAATTATGTTAAGGAAGAAAAAAGACAAATTGTGACATGATGAAAAAGAGTCAAGAAATATATATTTTTGAGATAGTAGAAGTATCAAATTCTTAGGTGTTCATTGTATTTGTCACTCGAACTTCGCAAACAAAACTCAAGATTGACACAAAGTTAGTAGGCCGATATGGTATCAAAGAATCAAGCTTTGCAATTATTCCGATTCAACTCAATTTTGATTTTTTTTTGTGTGTGTGTCTTTCGATGTGATTGGTCACAATTTTTTGGTGGAAACATGGCTAATCATTTCTCTTGATCATGTCCCAATTCTGACATTTTCCTGTTATTATAATAATATTTATGATTATATCAAGGTTAATATCTAAATTTAATGTATATCAGTGTATAATAATTCAAAGATCTACATGTAAATGTGAACAAAAATCTGATTTAGTTATTGATGTGAGTATTATCAGAACATAAGCTCAAAAACTTGTGTTACATTTAGCTGATCTGTTTACATTTATGACTGTTCTGTTTGTTTCTGGTTTTTTCCCAAGTATCTGTTTCATTAGTACTGTCGAGTTATTTCTTTGAAAACCACTGGAACTATCATGACATGACATGATGGTTCCTGGTAGGTTATCAGGGATAATTGGATGTCATTTTGCTCCAGTTTCCTTGATCAGATTTTTTTTCAAAGCATTGACATTTGTGATGATTAACCCCGAAAAGGGGGACTTTGCGACTAAACACTTTTCAAGAAACAGGTGAAAATAAGCTGCAAAAAATAAAGAAAACAATCAGAATTTCCAGCAGATTTTCTGTTGTAAAATTGGATTGCCTTAATCAATTTCAACAAATAAGGTGTCATTTTAAAGCTTAGAAAATGCTGCAACAGATGAAATAATAAAATCAAAATCGATATCATCTGCAAAGTCCCCCCTTTCGGGGTGAGCCATCACATTTTAAGGAAAGATCATGTCACACAAACATTTAATTGTTTTTCTTCTTATTTGTGACCATCCAACACAAAGCTCCAGTAAAAACAGATTTAGATAGGTAATTATTTTAAGGTATGAACATTACAAATCTGCAAAAAAAATGATTTTAACTGAGATATGAATTTATTATGTATTTTGCTCTGCATCTCAAAATGAAAAATAACAAACCTTGCTGGAGATTTGTGGTGGATGGTCACATTTATATTTTCTCTCCTGATTTTGGATCCCTGATTGCAAGGTATTGTGACATTTTGTTTTAAAACACTTTAGTAGTCATGGTCTCGCACAAGCCCATTAGTGGTCAAGGGGGTCCATATGGACCCAATGGAGTCGGACCCAATATCAGAACAATGCTTTCACAAAGGATTTTTATGTAGAAACTCTAGATAAAATAGCTCAAAAGAATCCAAACCCAAAAAAATCAGACAAACCATTTCAAAAACTTCCTAATAGAATTTGTCAATAAAAGTTGGCTCATATTTGCAGAATGCATGAGAAGGGGTGGGGCGATTAGGTTTTTTTGCTACCACAAGAAGCACACCGTAAAGTTAGACAATAATATGGATGTGTGATGAAAAAATAGTATGAGTTTTTTGTGCTAACGTGCAAAAACCAAATGTTGGGTCCATATGGAACCCTCCCCCTTGACCACTTAAGATAATCTCAAAAAGTAAAATTTTTAGCATCCTTAACCGCTTTAATTTTTGGTTTTCTTGATACTTTTAATGTAATTTCATGTTCTTGTTGTTTTGATATTTGTTTGCTTGGTTTTCTCAAAACTTCAAATCATTGTTAGTAGGTTATAAAAGATTACCAGGCTCTTGTTGAAATCAATTCTTCATTACCATCAAGTAAAACCACTTCCAAAGGCCCCCTTTCTTCATAGGATGGTAAACATGTGTTGTTTTTAACTCTAAAAAAGAACAAGAAATAGTGTTTTGCTACATATCATGATTTTTTTTCCAACAAATTGTATTACATCCATCTATCTGTCTGGTACAAACCAACATGTATATAGTACTCTATGTAAAAGTGTATACAATGTTTGTAAATTTGATATCACTAAATAAAACAATATATTAACAAGACATGAATTGCATCGTCATTTGCTTTCATTTCACATGATTTGTTTCCAAACTTGGATTACACTTAAAAAAGGTTTCTTAATTTGTTCTCTGGTTGTCCTCTGTAAGAAATCCTTAAAAGGTCAACAAGGAACCAAAAAGATTTGTAAATATTGTTTAGCACCTTTAAATGGTCCTCATGGAACTTTTTTGGGTTCTTCAATTTTTTAGAACCATTTAATGGGTTTTCTCACAGATGCAAAATCTACATTGTTTTTCTTAAAAATTTAGTATTAGGTAGATTTATTTGTGCTGGTAACGAATCTAAAATAAAAATATAGGTCACCGTACTCATTTTGGAGATACAGACGTTTCAAAAAGTACATATTTTCCCAAAAAGTCACCTAATTTATCTAAAGTATAGCGAAACCTCAAAAGTTGGATTATTTATATGCTTGTAAAATAGTAAATGCTCCATTGATTTTTTTTATAATATTTACATATGTTAAAACATTTTTATGTACTTCAAAATATTAAAATAAAAAATAGGGTCACATTGTTAGTTTTCAAGAAAAATGACAAAAACTGACATTTTCAATAACATTTTGTTACTTTGATGGCACATCTGTATCTGCATAATTTTCCGCGTATATATTACGCAGTGATACGGTGCGTGATTAACTGAATGCGTTAGTAAAACATGCGTTCAGTGTGCGTTGAAATTTGTGTACGCAAAAAGGGTGAAAACAATTTTTTGAATGTTTACTATTTATTAAATAATTGTTATCCTGCAGTCATGAGCATCTGCATATGATATGTGAGAAAACCCCTTAAATGGTCCAATAAGTAGTGTTACCACACAAAGGAAGAAAGTTTCTTAACATAATTCATTTTCTCAGACAGTGTATACAATTAGTTGTATCATGTAATCAAGCAAAAAAAGTCAGAAGTTGGGTCAGATTGAGATTTGGTGTAAATTATGACTGTATGTTCCATTTACAACAGGTTTGGTCACTTGTAACAGGTTTCACTGGTGTTGTAATCTGATTAGCTGGGAAAGTCAAATAGGCCTTACTTACAACCCAGAGGGTGTTTTAAGTACTTCCCATATATTCCATTCAAAATTTGAAATCAATAACTCAAAATATCCCACAGTGAGAACCATTTCCCATTGATCATACACAGTAAAATGCATGTTTTAAATCTGACACAGTACATTTATTATTGAAGCGACCAGATAATTAAAATAACGTTGAGAAAGGTCACACTACTAGCTCAAAGAATATGTAAGCAAATCTTTGGTTGCTTGAAGTTTTCACACCAATAATACAGTTTGATATAGCATGAAATTCAATATCTTTCCCATATAAATGCACAGCAGTAGTAATTTGACCTCACTGAACATTCCATTAGTTCAGTCATGCTCACTGAGCTGTTACTGTGTATTGTGGGAGAATCTTAAATCGCCTTCAGCTCACAACCTATCGCGTAACTTTCAGTATATACATTGATAATAAATATGGGATTTATTGCAAGAAATTGTTATGCTTCCGAGTCATTTATCAAAGATGCTGGTGTATCAAAAGTCATCCCATCTTGTTCAGATTCCATTCCATAATCTATAATCATTCCTCCCTTCTTGCTTAAACGTCTCTTAGGCTTATTTAAAACAGGTATAACAGGCATGGCAACTGCACTACCCATCCCCAGATCAGCAGCATCAAAGTCACTACCAAAACTACCACTGGGGATATTCTTGCCAGCAGCGTCTTTGATTGCATTTGCTTCCAGGGTGGCTTCGGCCTGACCAAGAATGTCAACTATGTCATCATGTTGGGAGTCTTCACCTTCCCCTCTAGGGGCCATCTCATTATCAACAGGTGCTTTTGGGTAAGTCTTGATTTTTCCATTTATTGAATAATTAACATCGTCAATTTGTGTCACGGTACCCAAGTCACAGTCCCCATCACCAAAACCTTCATCATCGTTGTTATTTGATGTACCATCTTGGAGGACTTCATTGGTGACCAGTTCTGTGTCATCTTTACGGGTTTTGGTGAATTTGCTTTTGGCTTTCCTGCCTGGAATGTAAAAATAGAAGGAAGGATGACTATACTATGATCATTACTAAATAGGCAGGAATTGTTAGGCTTTTCTTCATCCACAAGTAAACATATTCCCACTTACACATGCACAATAGATGCTTATGCGCAAGTCACACGTACGAGGTGTGCTGCGTCTACTGCAGTTGCGCTGTGCTCAACTACACACGCTTAGGCCTAAAAAAAAATTGTTTGATTGGCGTAACCCGACCGACCCTAATTTTACCACTGACCCTAGATATTTTTATTTTTTTGAGCATGGTAAAAAACCTTCAAATCACAAATTTGATGGGAATCGATTCATGGGAGCCCAAGATATGGCTTGCAGGACATTCAAAATGACAAATAAAAGATGTGTTACAGAAAAAGTGAAGATGTTTTTATATATGTGCCATATATTTTGTGTTCTTGTATGTGAAACATAGCCCTAGAAAATTAAAAAAAAAAAATCCGACCTACCTACCCTATTTTTTTTTCTATGTTACGCCAATCAAACAATTATTTTTTTTTTGGCCTTATCTGTATCAATTCACAATGTGAAAAGGTCTGCCTATTTGGTGTTGATCAAAGTATACTATATTCATTCTACCTTAGTGACCATACAGCCCCGGTCCTGGCAATACATCCAAAGATGTTCACTTGGCCAAGAGACATTTGCAATAGATTACTAAGAGTAAGGGCCAGTTTATACTTTTAAGAGCTACCAAATATTTGGTGCATCAAGTCTTTGTTATCTTATAATCTGCTAAATGATTCCAATGTATTTTCATATAATAATGGAGGCTTGGTGATGAAAAATCAATACACCACATTTTATTTTATTTGATGTCAATGTTTGGTGGATTATAACACCAAGCATTCACTATTGATTAGAAGATGCATTGGAATTAATGTAGTAACAGAGACTTGTTGCACCAAATATTTGGTGGCTCAAAAACAAATTTAAACTGACTCTAATATTGAATGTCTTGATTGCATTATGTAATATTTCAAAATTTGTGAGTGAATGTCGCTCAACAAAATGTTCTCATTTGAGATTAAAAGTGTGAGTAGATGTCTTAATTCAAGTGTTAAGTAAATGTCTCAATTTCAAGCGAGTGTGTTTGGATGTAGAACCTTATGCTTTGTGTCCAAAGATGTTTGCTTGCCCTAGTTACATTCCCTCTTTATATTCGGTCTGATTTATTTGCTAAAACAGAGAGCGAATGTCACTTTAAGTGTGTGAACATTGTTTAATCGATGGAAGTGATTAATGTCACTCGTGCATGTTGCAGTGTTGTGATTATTAAATAATATTCGGGGCAATCTTTGCTTCCAGTCAATCTGAAGTGTAGCGAATGTCGTGATATTGGTTAAGCGAATGCTGCTTCCCACTGAAGCAAAGTTTCCTAGGTAGGGTGAGTGAATGTCACTTGGGCAATCAAATGTCTATTTTTTTTTTTAGACTTTTCAAGAAGTCCACAATGGACAGTTTTAAGGATGAATCAAACAGCATCATTTTCAACAACATTTTGACATCTTTCCGTACCTATAGTAATATGTTATACATAACAAACTGAAATTTGACTATCACCCCCATGCAGAACGGACAAGCGATAAGCATCGGCTATAAAACTCCCCTGTGAATGAAAAAAAACACTCTAAATACCCACCTACTCTCTTTATGTGGAAAGCAAAATCATGGCAGACATCTTTTGGCCAGAACATCATCCCTAATGCTTTGAGGAATGGTGTTCTCTCACCCATGGTCTTGTAGGGTCTATATGGGAATGAGTAAGCATGTGCCAAGGAGGCTATCACCATCTCAAAACAAACAACAAAGTCCTGTAAACAGATAACAAATAGAAATTATTTTTAAGACTGCTTTGTATATATTTTAGGCTTATATGACATTACAGAACAAAGCAAATTGAAAATGCAATGCATGGCAGCTATTTTAAAAGATGCCAATCAAGTTTTATATCACTTGTGTTGGTCTTGATCTTCATGCATTTTCATTCATGTAAATTACATGTACAAACTTATATATGAGAACTCTCACCTGTATTAAGGCTGCAAATTCTGCATTGTCCAACTCCCATGAGCCTTTGGGTTTCAGAGCTCCAGTATCAACTAAAATGGCTATTATCAAGCCCTGGAAATTGGCTCCAAATATGGTCATTTTGATGCACAAAAACTGGGCATGAGGTCTATGTAGAGGTTGTAATTCTTCTCTCGTTGATTTGTACAGAAGGATTAAACAAAATATTGCCCACTGCATGAATATAAGAAAAGTGTTAAAGATAATGAGACATGTAGTGGTCACAAATATGCAGAAAGTGCTATTTATTGAAGATAATCTGAAACTTTAAAAATCTAAATTGTCATGAGATCAAGGGAACTGAGTCAAATGTCAGCAATTTTCATTTTTTTAATATTCCATTCTGATCAAAATCACATTTTAATTGGTCATAGATCTAGTTCCAGAGAGGTGACAATTTTCTTAACTTTAAAAAAAAAATCTGCCTTTATTGAATTTTTTTGAAAGTTCATTCCATGGACTATAAAATTCAACCCTCATATACTCTCTGACTATCTGTCAAATCTAAGAAGAATTACACACAAAGATTGTAAAGTTTCTTCCTGGGATACCAGACATTAATATGCATTGCACTTGAAGAATAGTACTGTATAAGTGGTAATTTTCACACTACATTTATTAACGTACTTTTCCCAATCAACTGGTCTAGCATGAAAATAAACGTAAAATGTGCGAAATGAGTTAAAATTGGCTTTGCGCAAAAATTACTATGCCCGAAAATACTGTTGTTTACAGTATATTGGATCTTACCAATTGTGATATGGCTAGCAAAGCTGTGATCCAAATCCAAGCCACGCTGAGACTCAAGCTGCCATCCTCGTACTTCTGACTACTAGCTTCAAAAATTCTGAAATGATCAAAGTTGATTTCGTAAAAAATTGCTTTTTCAAAAAAAAAATGAAAAATGAGGAGATAAAGAAGACATGAAGAAAGAAAAAGAAAAGAATACAGAAAAGGACTATTTATATGGTGTTAAGAATGAGTGTAACTCAAGAAAAATATTGCCCTAACGCCAGTCTATAAGAGCCACCTGGCAATTATCTTGATGATCTGGACTTTACAGATGATATTGCTCTGCTTGATCAATACCAAACGCACAGGCTCAACTAATCAGAACAACAGAAATGATGGGTCTTATCATTAGGGTACCCAAGACTGAATACATGAGTATCAACAGCAATGCCCAATCACCTCTGAAGGTCTACTTTATCTTAGCTTCATGATGGCCTACTAGTAACTTATCAGGAGGAAAGCTCTTGCATAGACTGCTTTTTTGAATCTACAAAAGCTCATCCATCTCAATTGCCACCAAAGTCAAGATTTTTAACACCACCTGTGTGTCTGTACTGCTGTTTGAATGTGATTTATTGATACTATCTGCTGACATGAAGAACAAGATAAATGCATTGCAACATCTTGTAAACTTGTTTCTTTTTTTAGCCTTTTACAAGTTTTTTTGTTTGTTTGTTTTGTTTTTTAAGTTTAAATGTTAATTAATTTTGTTTGTATTAACCAAAGATCGCAACCCATTGCTTGATGAAATTTGAAATACTTACACAGCGACAATAGTGAGGATTGGTCTTGAAACAACATAGTTCAGAGTTCCAAACTTGCATCTGTTAATGATTCTGAAACAAGCAATTTATGAGAGTAAATCAGTTCATGAAAAGAAAAATCAGGAGAAAATGTATGTAATATCAGAATATCTAGAAATGAATATGTAAATTAATTGAAATCTCACAAACTTGAATCAATATACTGCCAGCATTATTTTTGCTGTAACCCAACATTTTTATTAAAGGGGTCGGGCCAAGAACATTGTAGACGTTGTATAGACATTGCTATCATTTGTTGCACTATTTTTTGTATCTGAATTTTCCTCATCATTTGTGGACAAGCATTTTGACTGTAAGGTCACACACTCTAGATAAAGCGATAAAGCACTATTTTATTTTTTGGTATTTTCGGTACTTTTTAAGGTGTATTTTATCTGTATCTTAGCTATTGCATTGTAGTATTTAATGTATGTTTAATCAGCTTCTTGTTTTTATCAATGTGTTTTTAATGTTTTATATGCTTGTATATTCTGTATATCCTTTGTAAAGCGCCTAGTGGGCCTTGGGCATTTCTACACTCTAAAAGCGCCATTTTATTACATGTATTATTATTATTATTATTACATTTGTAGCGTGATTAAACAATTTGTTGTGCCATTTTATATCACTGAACATGTTTTAACAATAGCCAAATGGATTTGATTCTTTGATAGACTACCTCGAGATCGAGAACGAAGCAATCTACACTATCATATTGAACTGTCTTTATTTGATGATTAAAATTATACTGGTAGAGAGGCTCTAGTTGGTAATGATAAACGGTTAGAACAGACCTCCATTTCAACAGTGGGGTCGAGCCATCCTCTTTCCTTCCCCATTTTACCAAATCATGAAAAAGTAAAGCTGTCAACACAGAGGAGAATAATACAGTCCAAGGAGTAGGATGCACTGACATAAAGGGCATGTGGAATTTTGTCCCCTCAAGACCCCCATATGAGTTTCAAGCCTCACCTGCCACTCCCACCTTAAGGCTTCTTTTTTAAAATCCAAATCTTATGACCTTTACAGATGGAATTTATTTCAAAAATGCTTTAGAAGCTCCAGTTTACACCAAATGGTCCACTTGAGATGATTAATTATCAATGGTCCCTTTCAGAGAGTGTTAACTACTTCCAATACCCTATTTTGAAAGTCTGGTGCTGCACACTGCTAAAGTACCTCTTTCTCTGAATTGTAAGCTAATCATAAGATGATGGAGCCTCAGGAAATTTCTGTGATATATTTATACATACAACTCATTTTTGCCGGCTTTGCAGCAGCAACATGGAGGTGGTGATTTCACTTGATGTTTCTCCTTCATTCTGGTCTCCATGTCATATTCATCTGTGAGGAATGTAATCAGGTAGGTGATGAAGTTGTAGATCACGTAGGCCTGGTAGATCTCACGCACTGCGTCTAGGTACACCCGATATGCTGGGAAGCTCAATGCCAGCCACTGTGATAAATTAAAGCAAGATTTGTTTAATATATAATGTGGTTTTTCAATTGTGACAAATATTATTTTTGTTTGTTTGTTTTGGGGTGCAATTGCTTCGGGACATGCGTAGCCTAGCAGATAAGTCCTCGACTGTTAATCACTGGGCATTGAGTCATGGGTTTGAATCCAGTGGGCGGTGTGTGTAGTGTCCTTGAGCAAGATACTTATCCTAATGTGCTCCTCTCCACCCAGATGTCAAATGGGTTCCGGCTTTATTCAATGCTTGGAAGGTAACAGACTCGCGGGGAAGGAGGTGTGGCGAACCCCTCACCGCATAATATAACAAATTGTGGAGTCTGACCCAAATGCTTTGTAAGTGAGATGGGCACTAAGACCTTTGAAATGCAGGCCGTCCCCTTTACCTTTGCTTCATGACTCTTTGCCCACCCCAATCATGAATGGAAAAGAATTGATGTAAATCCAAGTAAAATATCCTGGTGATTCCTCCTCAGAGGTGGCTAAATGAAGAACTGCAAGGCCTTTATATAAAAATAACTACCAACATTTGTGGTTGACTGCCACATTGTTTCCCATGACCAGACAGGTGGTCATACTTTGGGAATGAAATTTGATGACCTCTACTTAATACTAACATTTATCAATTTTAACCAGCAACACGAACTGACTTAAATTATAGGATTTCATAAAGAGTTGGTAAAAATTTCCTACACTGCTCAGCATGAAAGTGTAACTGACTGACTGCATCAAGAAATGTAAGAAGACATAAATACTTACACAGCGACAATAGTGAGGATTGGTCTTTTTTTGACAAAGAGAGCATATTTTAGGGTATATCTGATAGATTTAATGTATTGACACTTTTTCAATCTAATGTAGTTCAAAGATAAAAAATCAGGTTTTAATCAAACTTGGTCAGGGAAATTAGGGTATGTTCCTCAGATCTAAGGAGAATTAAATAATATGTTAATTGATTACAATTAACATATTAATTCATTTGCATAATTAATCAATACATGGGACCCAACAACTATCATTTGATCAATATTGAACATAGTCTATATTGATATTAGTGAAATGGACTTGTACTAGTATACATGTACAAACATTTAATGCCTGCGAAATGAGTCCAATAGTGTACAAATGATTTACTGCTCATGAGGCCAGTAGTGCAAAATGTCTGCTAAAGGTGACTGGAGGCCATAAACCTACAATTACCCCGACAATTAAATGGGAGGGCAATATAGGTTAAGTCAGATAATATTTGTGACCTGCCATATTGAAAGGTACCTTAAAGGTCCCGGAATCAAAATAGATTAAAAGCTGAGATTTTAAGCTTTAAGATGACACCTTGCTTTTGGTCATTGAATGTTCGGTTGCGAAGTTACATCCAAATTGGTAAAAGGCATTGGCTGATTCAGAAAACTATAGTTCTGAGAATATCAAGTTTAAGTTTTTGTGCTTAGTAAAACTTGAATGAAATGAGGATTTTTATCTTGGTTTTTTAACACATTTTTCTTATGTTTTGGATGCTGGAACCTGATTAATACGATAGGATACACTTCAAAGGTATCTTTTCTGATGAATTTAGAAATTCGACCTTGGACATGATTTTGGACTATGCTCAGCTTTAATGGCCCGTATCACAAAATTTACTATGCCAACCTTAAGGTTTCTTTCGATATGGTGGGTCACATTTGATTTCTATTTATTCATGGACTACCTTAGTGCAAACTATTGCAAGGATCAAATCATTCTAATCACAATATAATAATCAATAACAATCAAAATATCCTATTAATATTACACACACGCAAACAGCTGGAGTTGTCGCTTTTTTGTCATAACGAAATATTTATTTATGGGGAAAACATGGTATGAACACCCAGAGGGGGGACACTACAATTGAGAGCTGTATATCATGTGTCTCCATGCAGTTACTTTTGAAACCTGCCCTAAATGAAGATTTTTCCCAAGGGACAAAATATAACCTAAGCATTTCCAAGTATTGCCCAGTGATTTTCATACCTAACATATTAATTTTACTTTTTTTGCTGTAATTATATACCCTAAGCATGTATGGCTAAGTCAATCAGTTCATAGCAGAAATATCAAATAAAGTTATTGATAGTATTTCAATTTGAAAAGACAATTCTTTATAGACTTGAATTTTGATAAATACTGATATTGTCCTAATATAATAGTCTGGAATCGAATTCCATAGCTTGGGGTCATGGCTGAGAAGATTCTTCCATAAGTGGTTGTCTTGGTTGATTTCTTACATAAACACACTCTTGATGATGATATCAGAGTGTGCAAAGGATTGTATTTGACACAGCTATGATTATGACTGAAAAGGGGCCTCATATGTTCAGTCACTCTATATGTATTATCAGTCCAGCAATCATTTTGCAAAAGTATTGAAAACAAATTTATGGCATTTTTTGCACGTTTACCAGGTGATTTTTTATGTGTTAAGTGTGTAGAAGTCCCTACCTGCATGTTTGGAAAATAGCCTGTCATAGATTACCCTTTTCTCTATTGGATATGTTATTTTTACAATGTTTTCCAATTTTGGTTGTTTTTAATAGCCTAAATGAGATACCCAGGTATACACCCAATTGTGAAAAAAGACCATCATTACTCATTTTGTGGACACGCATGACATACAGGTCGTAATGAAAGTGGTCCCCCAGATATGAACAGAAATAGCCACCATTTACCAGGCTGTCTGTTTCAAAAGGCAGTCATCACGCAACAGGGGAGATATATACAGTATTGAGCAGAGTGAGCATGTTTTCTAAGAAGGTGATATAATGACAACTGCATCAGGCTCTGTGGATATGATTGAAAGGAGCAGACTTGTAGTATATACTTGAAATGAGTCTTTTAAAAGAACCCAAGGATTTTTACTGCTCTCTACAAATTTGTTTTGATTGTCTTTAGCATTTGAAACCTGGTATTGAGTGTCCAGAATGTCACCATATTATATTCTTCTCCTGAACTGAAAGTTTTTTCTGCACATCACTTGATTAATCCACAATTATTTATTCTTCTTCGCAGAACGACCTAGAACTTTGAATTTGGACAAAAACCAAAAAGCTATGTGGATATGATTGAAAGGAGCAGACTTGTTGTATATACTTGGAAATGGATTTTAACTGGTCTCATACAAATTTGTTTTGATTGTCTTTAGCATTTGAAACCTGGTATTGAGTGTCCAGAATGTCATCATATTATATTCTTCTCCTGAACTGAAAGTTTTTTCTGCACATCACTTGATTAATCCACAATTATTTATTCTTCTTCGCAGAACGACCTACAACTTTGAATTTGGACAAAAACCAAAGGGATTTCTTTCTACTATTATCATGGCAACTGCATCGGGAAACCCTATGGATATCATTGAAAAGGACCTTACTTGTAATATTTGCTTGACTCTCCTACAAGAATCTAAGGATTTGGACTGCCCTCACACATATTGCTTTGAGTGTCTCAAGCAATATGTTCAAAAGAAACCTACTATAGAGTGTCCAGAATGTCGCCACGTTACTATTGTACCTAAAGGAGGATTGGATGACTTAAAGTCTAACCTTCGTTTGAAGAATATGGTTCAGAACTTTATTGAGGGTGCTGGTCGTGGTGAACAACTTGAAGTACCTATATGTCCAAATCATATAGGAGAGCGCCAGCATTTCTTTTGTATAACATGTAATGTTACAGTTTGTCAACATTGTCTTGTGTTGAAACATCTCCAACAACAACATGAAGTAAGAGAATGGAAAGAAGTCGCGGAAGAAGTAGAAAAACAAAGAAAAAAGAAAAATCAAGAATTCGACGATGTTGAAAGAAAACTGAAATTAGCAAAGGACGCAGCTGAACAAGAAGTCAAAACTCGAGTTCAGCAAGTAACCACTGAAATGGAAATTTGGGAAAAGAAGATGGATCAGGACATTGAAAAAACGTACCAAATGCGCTTTAAACTTCTTCATGAAAAACGAATGGAATGGAATGGATCAGTCACCAGTGGAAAAAACAGACTTTCCATTCAACAAGATGATGGACTGCCACATGATATGACAATTCTCCGCCTGGAACCAGGACAAATTAATTCTTCAAGTTTTGGAAAACTTATCACATCTGACAATAAGATATCTATTGCATCTGCTAATCAGATACAACTTGGGTCAGCTAATAAAAAACTTGAAATAACTCTTCTCAGTAAATTTGGAGATTTTAGTCAAGTCATAAGTGTTTCTGCCAATCAATCCAATTTAATTGCAGTATTGACTGAAGGGGATATTGAAATATATGACAACTTTAGTGGTGTACACAAGCAGCAATGCCAGCTCAGGTTGAGTAATATGCCCTGCTCTGTTGCCATTTCATCTCAAGGAAAATTATTTGTCTGTGATGGTGGTAGAGTGAAGGTATTTTCATCTATAGGTAGATATGAAATATCATGGTTTAAATATGATGCTAGTAGAATCGCTGTAACACCTGATGAAATGGATGTGATTGGGAGCAGATCTAGGAAAACGATCACAGTGCATAAGTTGGATGGAGAGCTGGTTAAGACACATCAAATAGAATATAGTGAGATGAGTGACATGGCCAGCAATGATGAGCAAATTGCTTTCACTACAAGAGACACTGTATGTGTGATCGACTTTGTGACTGGTGACACAATACGGACACTGAGCATGGCAGACCCACGTGGCATCTGTTATGAGCAGAACTCAAATAGCTTGTTGGTATCAAGGGGATCCATAGGCCGTGGTGTAATAGAGCAGTACTGCAGCACAACAGGTTGCCTTATAACATGCCTGGCAAGTTGTCTGCGTTACCCATGGGGAATGACTGTTACACAGGGCAACAAGTTGGTTGTGGCTGATGGAGTCAAAGTGAAAATTTACAGCATCAACTGACTGTCGTGAATTTATTGTTGTGAGTCCAATAGAGAACAGCAATGGATTTTCATTGAAATTGTACTTTTTCTGTGTTATAAAGGTTTTTTTTCATGTTATTATCACATTGATATGGAAAAACAGATTTTTCATTCAATAAAATAAGACGGATGTCTATTCCACTATTTACAAAGATTTCCTGTGAAAGTGCTTTTACAGTTATTATGTGAGTCACAAAAATCCGTAAAATACTGCATTTTTATTTAGGGATATACCTGCCAAATATAAAAATCAACATTGTTTTCGAGTCATTTAGTAAATATTTAAACTTTATTTTGTTCCAAAAAAAAAAAATTGAAAGCAAATAACTTAAATATAGTGTTCCATATTTCTAAACAGAGAATTGGTTTATACGTATGGACATAATGGGGAAGAAACAATTATACTGGTCAACCACACAATGTGAAGGCAAATATCTACCCCTCTTTCTCGTCTGATTGGTTAGCTCAGTCAGTAAGGTAGGGCTTCGAAATCCGCGGCCGCGCCGTTCCAAGAAAAACAATGAAGTCCCAGAAAAAAAAATCGGTGCGGCTTAAAAAAAATATTAATATTGATATAAAGTCAAATAATAACCACGAAAATTTCTGACGAAATGTGTTTTTTTCTGGGAATATTGAAAGATAAATACATATAAATGAGCCAAATTTTGGGGTGAAGTGCACAAATGAGCCAAATTTTGGGGTCTGATGCATGCTTTGCGGCATTTTTTTTATAAATCTCACAGAAAATTCTCAACAGCACAATAAAAGTTCCCAGAAAGGTTCATTTTTTTTCTATACACTGCCGTAAGGCTTTAATCGTTAATAAAACAATTCAGTGAACAAATAAATGAACTAAAATCAAACCATGAAAGTACAAGTAAATGAACCATAGAATGAATAAACTGCAGAACAAGCTAATGAATAATCCAAATGATGAATAAACGAAAGAATGAACAACTTAATGACCCACATCATGAATAAGCAAAAGAATAAATGAGTCAATCATTAATAAACAAAAAATGAACTAATGAATAAACTAAGAAACGCTAAATAAACAGTTTAGTGAACTCTATAGTTGGCAACTAGCCCTTAATATTTTGACAGGTAGATAAAAGGTTAATTGCCAACTAGAGTTAGCAGGAATATGGGCCTAGGCACTAGGCACAAAAAAATTACGAACTTAAAATATAAAAATAAAATAAATAGGGCTTAAAAAACTACAATTTGGCCAAATATGAAACTATGGAAAGAAAATTGTGCGCAAAATAAAACTCTAAATTTTGTAACATTTGTGATGATCGTTAAAAAGGGGTCTTTAAGAACTGAAATTGGTGTCTTAGGACAGTGTATAGGACCCAGACCCACACATCCAGTTTCAGGGAGAGTACCTCCCCCGCCCTGGCCCAGGAAAGTGCCCCAAGGACCTGCTTGAGGTCACTGACGGCATTTTGTCAATTTGCCCGCTAAAGGACCCTTGTGATGTCCTTGCCAAAACTCTTTTTTTTTCGATCATGCCAACCTACGGTGGACATTTTATAAACCCTTAATATTTTTTTTTCAATTTTCACTCTCTTCCTTTTTTCCCTCTCTTTTTTTTTTGTCATGGTCAAGGGCCCCCTGGACCTCAGGGCCCTGGGCCCGGGCCCAACAGGCCCATTTAGAAATCCGGCACTGATTATGAATAAACAACAGAATGTACACAAAATAACTAAATTAGGAATAAACAAACGAATGAGCTAATGAATGAAACCAAATCATGATCAAACAAAGCAATGACCAACTGAACAAACTAAATTATGAAGTTAGCAATAGATGAAAAAATAAATTAAACTATTATGACTAAACAAAAGAATGAACTTGGGGCTACGCCAAGGGGTGGTATCTCCCAGTCGCAAGCCTCCACATCCCTCTTCCAGATTTTAAAACATATTCTAGCTGGACTTGAATTGACGGAATTTTTCCCTGGACCATTTTCACTCCGAAAATTCCCCCATGTTTCCTTTGCCCCCCAGGGCCGTACGAAGGTATGTAAGCCAAGGGGGGCAAACACATAATACCGTCCCGTAATTCATGTTTCATCCCGATGTATATACCGTCAAATTTTGCTATTTTCAGCCAAAAATCGATATAAAAACTTGATATTTGTGCTAAAATGGCTTATTTTGACTGAAAGTTTGCGGGACAGTAATATCGGGACGGTAAAAGAAGTAAACTATCGTCCCGATATTTCAATTTTTGTCCCGCCAGCGTCCCGATTTTTCGAGCCAGGGGGAGCGAGTGCCCCCCCTGGACCCCCGCTTCGTACGGCACTGTTGCCCCCAATTTGACCGCCCTACCCGCACAAATCCCTCTCTGTTTGAAAAACCTGGCGCGGCCAATGGAATGAACCTTAACACAAATAAACAAAATGACGAGCCAAATCTAGAATGAACATATGAATGAATGAATGAATAAATAAACTGAATAAATAACAGACAAATTAATGAACCAATTCATTAATTCAAAATAATGATGACAAATGAGATAACGGTGTTTGTGACATCCTTATGTATTTTGATTACCATGATGCTATCTGTCCTTATATAATTATCATGATTATAAGTGATATCATGATATGGTAAATAAATATCTAAGTTTTGCGTTACGCAACTTACACTGAATGTCCCGTATATAGGAACCATCCACAGGATTCTGCATGGGGAGTACAATATATTATGAAAACAAACGTTACAAACAATGTTCATGATAGTAATTCTGTTAGTACAGTGGAAACGTATGCCATTAAAATATCGTCAAATCATTTTAAGAATCAAATT
>JXSR01S008201.1:54317-65183 GCA_000969725.1 Ophiothrix spiculata
CCACGGACTTCTAGGTCGATCGGCCACTCCAGCCTTCACAACTTCCCCCACGACATCCAAATCAAAACAATCAAATACTTCTTGTAGTGATTTGGGACATCCTAAACATTTTAAGGGTTGAATATCGAAAAAAGCAAAAAATATAACTTTTTTTTGTAGTTTTCGTACAAGTTTTACATAACTTTTTAGAAAAACAAATATTTTTTCAATAAAAAAAATTAAAAAAATTGAGTCGGGCTGAAAAATAGGGTCGGTTGGTGGAGGGCAAGCAAACAATTTTTTTTTTTGGCCTAATGTTGGGAAGTGTAATTATTCATGGTTAAGTGATCCAATTTTGCTATAACACTATGGTAATCAGTAAACATCCAGATATTCAATGAAATGCCTTGGATTTTGATCTCTACAATGTAAATAGAGAAATATCATTCAAAAGCTGATTATACAGAATTCTAATATGTCAAACTCGATTTTGAATTTTCCGCTCATTTTGCTGGAGTATCCCTCAAATAGTTCTTTAGCATCCTACAAGGTGCATCATGAAATTCAGACAGAAATCTGTCGATGTACAGCTGCATTATAGATATCAAAATGATTAACAATTTGTGTGCTTGTGCTAAATGAGAAATCTTTCCTAATAAATTATAAACATACAAATCTATACACTAGCTACCATACAAAAAAGCTATGTTAATACTACCAGACACAAAAAGCAATGCTGATATAAACAAGCGTTTGGAAGATGCAGGAAAAATTTCCAGGAAAAAAAACAACAGCTTTGACACACTTTACATTTTCAAGTTATAAAAAACAACTTGGAATTACCAGATTACATAATATCTGGCTGGACAAATATAAGTTTACAGCAAAATAGCTCAATACATGATAGATCAAAGTGCTAAGTTCAACGCACTTTAAATAGTAATGAAAATTACTGTGTGTTGATTTTGATCATGAAAAGTCCCTTTCGCATTTTATTAGTCAAATTTTAAGTTTACAGCAAAATATCTGCAATAGTGACTTAAAGCTTACCTCAATACACTAAGTATTAAGTTCAACGCACCATACATAGTAATGAAAATTACTGTGCGTTGATTTGACAAGTCCGTATTGCATTTTATCAATAAACTTTTTTCCTTATCTCTTCCTCTCGCTTCTTTTTATATTCTACAAAATATTAAATTTGCCATATTTACAATTCTTATCAGAAATGCTGCAAGGTCTGGCAGTAAGAACAAAGCTCTTTTATATAAATTAGTCCTGTCGTGTCCTGCCGAAATCTTAAATAAATACAAAACAATTCTTTTACATTTACAAACTTACGAGGTTTGTAAAAATTTTGTGCATATAGTCACAATTACATATTTGACAAATGGCATTCACTTCAGTCTGACCTGTATTTTTTTTTTAGATGTTAACCTCTAAAAAGGAGAGTGCACTGTTACGGCTTTGAAAATACAAACATATGATGAATATACAACATAAATATATGAATTTTTTTGTAAGGTACCAAAAGAATAAATGGTAAATTTGTTATATAATATACTTTTACAGTTTAAAATGTGTAACTATCCTTGTACACTTGGAGTGTAATTGTAAATTCATTTTCATATTGCAAATCTATTAGTTTTGTTTTTGCTTATATGTAATAAATTTCTTTCGGAATTGACAATTTGCAAGCCATCGAGTAGTAAACTACATAGGTAACCTAATTGGTTACCAGTAACTTGGAATATGTAACATGCATACAAGTCCTTTTGTCATGAAAATGTTCATTTCAACTGCTCTCAATATAACAAAAATAAAGGGTCTTAGCCAGAGACTATTCATCCATTCTATAAAGGGGCAGATTGTTCCCTAGTAGGGTAGATTTGTGGATTTACTTGTCCCTAAGCAAAAACCTCCAGTGATTTTTTTACCAATTTAGATTATCAAGCGAATCAGGGTCAAATTATACCAGTGATACCCTAGGAGTGAACAGGTCATTTGTATAGGACACATGTTGATCTTTTAGTGGATGGGTGCATTGTGACGCTGGCTTAGACCCTTAGAAATGTTTCAAACCCTGTGACATAATACCCCTACATTGGTTATTCCTTTATCTAACCACTGCATGCCATGCATGCTTCTTTGTTGTTTATTGAGCACATCATATCTGCTTCGTTCTTTGCATCTTGTTCTTCTTGGGCCAATTTCTTTTCTTCTTTACTTTTAGCTTTGTTCTTGAGACTCAATTTGTCTAGGGTAAACTGGATAGGGTTGGCTGCAGGCCTGGTGCGGAGGTAGTACATGCCGGTCTTAAGACCCTAGAAAAAAATAGAAAACAATTATTATGAAGAAATATCGTATAGGTCTATTTTGACTCTATAAACATATTTGCTTTCTTTGATTTACTGTAATTTAAACCCATTCTAGTCTTGTAAAATAGGCAAAGATATCATAAAAGAACAAACTGTCCTCAAAGCAACAACGGACTAAACTACATCACTACACTTTGTCAAGTATTTTTGTTATGATTCGAAATCTGGAGCCAATAACTGTGGAACACATCCCTTGTATATATTGCACCAGTATAAGATCATACAAAACCATACAATGCCTAAGTCCAATTGCATCATGATCAATCATTAGGAAATCGCCGAGTCTATATCTAAACACAGAATGCCTAGCCTGCCTGAGTTTCCCTGTAGCACAAAGCAGGGGTGTGAGAGTCATGTGATAAAAAAAAGCTGAAAATGGTGCAAAAATGCCAAAAACAGGCTGAAAATGAAAGAAAAAGCTGAAATTATGACTCTTTTGAAGCCATTAAAATAGCTGAAATCAGCTAAAAAGCTGAACTCTCACACCCCTGACAAAGCCACTCCCATCGCCTGTGACACCAGAGGTTGCAGGTATTGTATGGAAATCTCCTTATAGCAAAAAATAAGGTAATCTATTCCATTGAGTATTCGCAAAACATTTCTCTATTTCCCTGTGATTATCCAACATATGATCCTAATTTCAAAATGACTCCAATACAATGCTGCAACTTGCCTGCAAGTAGCACCATGTTTTTTTTAGTTACGTACCAATTTCCAGCCATAGAAGTGCATACTAGAGAGTTTGCCATAGTTTGGTTCTGCAATGTGGACATTAGTAGACTGGCTCTGGCAGATGTAGGCTCCTCTGTCAGCACACATTTTCAGCACTATTTTCTGGCTGATCTCCCATACGGTTTTGTACAATTTCTTGATGTCATCTGGAATGTTGTCAATGTTCTGGGGAAAAACAGGAAAGCATGTATCTTTATTGACCAAGAAATTACTGTATAATAAAAACAATTCAAATATTAGCAATCAGTGACTTCTTAAAGATGTGATAGAATTTCACATTGACTGCTGATTGAATGTGTTGCTTTTCTTCACATGTCGACAAAACTTATTTTTAGAAAGTTCAACTACCACATACAGGCTACCAGGGGGGTACGTGTCTGAGAGAGCAAGTTAATTTTTGTTCTGATGAGACGCATTTAATCCGGTCCGGTCCAGTCCAGTCCCTTACATTTTTCAGTTTTGGTAGGTCTGAAATTTGAGTAGTTTTGACAAAGTGACAAGCAAAAAAAAAATTATCTCACATTTTTTTACTGTTTTTCCCCCCTTTTTTTCAATTTCTTCCAAGTCCCTCTTGTTTTCCTTTCCTTTTCTACTTCCCTTCTCTCCTCCTTTTTTCTGATGAGAGAGGGAGGGGGCACTCTGCTCCCCGACCTGTTGCACTACTGCAGGGTACCATACCTACTCCTTATGGGTGAAAAAACAGACAATTGGAAAACTTGCCCTAAAATGCATATATTCATTAGATTCGTCAAATTCCAAATTTCATTGCATGTTATTTATGCATGCTTGTTAGGGGCCTAGCTTACATAGCAAATATTTAGCATTCAATTAAGCAGGTGCAGATCCTGTTAGAACAAGACTGTCTAGTAGGAGGGCCCTTTACTGTTGCCATGTTATACCATCAAAAGTGTATGTTGTCCAAAATATAGGAAAAGTATTAGTTGTGTTTATTTTGGGCAAAGTTTACTTTGCTAAATTGTACTTATCAGGTTTCCATAGTTACCTGGACTGATCCATTGTTTGCAATCAGCTGATTCTTCATATCGTCATTCCACAAACCAAGATCCGTCAAATCCTTAAGCAAATGCTGGTTCACAATCTGCAAGGATAAACATACAAGATATTGCTTGTATTTCAACAGTGGAGTTATGGAGGTTGATGGTCTACTGAAAGCCACATAGCTTATCCCTTGTCTTATCTGATTGCTTGTTCTAAATCAGAAGTTCTCAATTTATTGTAAGGGCCAAATTGTTGTGAGGGAAATCTAAGTATGCAGGCATCTTTGCACTTATTGCACTAGCAACATCAATTTCCTTTTACTTATTTTAGCTGAAAGTTAAGTGGGTTATTTTTAAATACGCATGAAGCTCTCAAGACAGTAAATTTGGCAAATAGGTAATTAACCCTAACCGTGCAGAGCACTTCTCCGTTTAAAAACGATCTCCTCGGAAATCTGCTAGTTAAAATTGGCAGGTTTGCACCTGGGTTCGAACCCGGGACCTCTCACATCCATGGCAGCGATTTCTTGACCATTGTTAACTTCGGTCTATGACGTATTTGGACTTGAATTGCTTGAATCAATCTTAACTTCCAAGAGCCGGCATTTTCCCCATAGAATTGAATGTCGGCAGTTGTTTTCACTGCGCTACATCTGACAAATGTCGCGGATGTAAACAAGACAACCGGATGTCTGCTCCTGTCTATTCTACCTAGCATTTTTTCCAGCCATGGCAAAATTCTTACCTGGAATTCTCCTGACAGCACTCTTCTTGTGTAGATGTTGCTGGTGTATGCTTCAATGGCTTCATTGTTACCCAGGATTTGGGCGGTTGAGGCAGTAGGCATGGGTGCTAATAGTAGACTGTTACGTACGCCATGTTTCTTGATCTCGGCCTTAAGGGCAGCCCAGTCCCAAAGGTCAGTTGGAGTCTTACCCCACATATCGTATTGCAGTTTCTGTAACAAAATCCATAAATACATGTAGCCTTATTTAAACTATTCCTAGTTCAACAAACTGTGGCAGAAAATGGAAAAAATTATAGCATTACATTTATTTTGTTTTTGAGGTTATCAAAAGCTAATTCAAGCAAACAAATCTTGGGTAGCAATTTGGTCAAAACCACAGATGTATCTGCCTAATTCTATAATGCAAACAAGTCTACCTATTAGTAAAGGAACTTATATTTGCAGCCTTGGTAAAGAATAAACCCCCATCAAAATTCATTTGAAAATACCTTTAACTTTATGACTATATGAGCTTATATATTTTTCAGGAGGATCCAGAAAGTCATTGTTTGAAAAGGTTTATTCAAACTGCACGCCTTGAGCCAATTCAGCTGAGCACTCTTGCAAGGCTTGGCGTCCAAAGACATTCACTCGCCCGACTGACATTCGCTTTCATCAATTGAAACGATGTTCGCGCAATGAGAGAGCGACATTCGCTGTTTTAGCAAATAAGTCAGAGTGAATATCAAGAGCAAATGTCACTTGGCCGAGCAAATGTCTTTGGACACCAAGCCTAAATGAAAATACAATTTTGATGACTAATTTTTGGCCCTTGAATTGGCAAGTGCTCATCAACCGATCGCATACATATCGTGTGTATCCCATCATGCATTGCTTCCTATGGGATTGTTTGTATAGGAAGTTATGCAAGTAGTTAGTGATGAAATGATCCGAAATCAATTTTTTGTAATCTTTAGGCATGAGAATTAAATTCAATGAAAAAACAGGAAAATTGAGGAAAACAAGCTAAAAACAGGAAAACACATAAATTTTACCACACAAAAAAACCCAGAAATTCCTTCTTAAACAGAAAGATTCTCATGCCTGAATCTTGCATTTTAGGCATGTTTCATCACTAACTACTCGCATAACTTCCTATACAAAATTCCCCATAGGAAGCAATGCATGATGGGATACACACTTATATCTTCTCTTGCGATCACCCATCTTAAACTAATTCTAAATATAACTTACCCCTTGGCTGACTGGAGAGCCTTCATATGACTCATATGGACCATCTCTCTTAGCCAACTCCATACTAGCTTCCAAAGCTCCATAGTAGATGGTCTCAAAGATCTGGATGTTGAGCTTCTGGGCTTCCTCACTTTCAAATGGATACCGCATCAAGATGAAAGCATCTGCAAGACCTTGCACACCAATGCCAATGGGGCGATGTCTCAGGTTACTGTTCTTGGCCTACAAAGAAAATAATTGATGTGTACATATAGTCACAAACTTCACCAGAGATTGATACAATATACATTATTTTAGGTTGCGTGTAACATTTCCCACAGAAGGATCTTCAGGTTGGTGATTTTTTAAGATGAGCTGAAAAACAAACATCAGTCAGTCTTCGAAATAAGACTGGGACTTGTTGAACAAATTTTGCATTCACAGAGAGTCTAAAATTCTTTACTCGTTTAATGGATCTGCATGCAATTAAACATAAAGTCCCAGCTCTGATTCAGACCTACAAACTGACAATGAAAGATCCTGTCATTTCAAATCACTGACCAAATTGATTCACCAGCTATGTTGATCCAATCAAGGGTTATATTCCGTAAAATGGCCAATATTTTTCTTCCTTGATTTTCATTTGAATCACTATATAATCAATATTGACTTCAGATGCAGTTCAAACTTACAATAAACATTAGGAGAAACGCCACATAAATAAAACAAGATGGTTCGCGAACCAGTAGTCTCACCTGGGTATCGACCGCCTACTGAATTGACCCCCTACTTAATCATTCGGTTGTTGGGTGGAGTAGGGTAGGGTAGGAGTTGGGTATGCGTATAAAGCGCTGTCTTGATTGCTACATGGGGTCACCACTGAAATATTTGATCGCTGGTTCAAGACCAACAATTTGACACCTTAATCATTCAGTTGTGGGATGGATCCCAAGGAAAAGGTCATACAACGGGGTCACCATTGGCACTTTTGATCGCTTGTCCAAAACAAACAATTTGACACCTTAACCTTTAAAATCGGACAAAGTAGAAAATTTGATCCCCAGCAGAATGGTCGGACGACGGGGTCACCATTGACACTTTTGATCGGTGGTCGAAGATGAACAATTTGACACCTTAACCTTTGAAATCGGACAAAGTTGAAAAATAGGCAACATTTCATACAAAATTATGCAAATTAGGTACTTAATTAGCATATTTTGCGCTCATATTGCAACTGGCACGAGCGCAGCTCTATCTCCACCTACCCACCAAATTTCATGAATGTAGGGTGCACGGTTTGTAAAATATGCTATTTAAACCAATTTATGCATAAATTATGCAGTGAGGTACTTAATTAGCATATTTTGCACCGAAATTGTTGCTGGATCCAGTTGGGCACCGGGCCTACCCAGTCACCAAATATCATTAACGTAGGGCATGCCTGTTTCAGAGATTTGCTCCGGACAAAATTTGTGGACACCAGGCGCTGGACAGAAAATAGGAATGCTATGCCTTTTCAGGCGAGACAAAAATTATGTGGGCGTTCATACAAAATTGCAGACCTTAAGCTTACCTCTATGACTGGATAATAGTTGATGTCTATAATCTTGTTCAGGTTAACAGTGATGACTTTGGAGACTTCTTTAAGCTTCTTGAAGTCAAATGTCTTAGTCTCTGTGTTTACGTATCTTGGAAGAGCAATGGAAGCCAAATTACAGACTGCCACCTGAAATCAAATAATCCACAAATTATTTTTGCATTCACATCAAGATTGATTTCATATGACACTAAAACATTAAACATTTTGCATATTTTTTAAGTCTGAATCTTGACAAGTGTTTGCGACTTACATTTGTTCTTATATGCAGTAACTGAAGACAACTGACATATTCTTGGAAGCATTTTCTACAGAAAAAGGTCGGTCAACATTACCAATTCATTTTTAAATGTTGCACAAAATTTTTATTTTTAGTCCAAAGAGTTCGAAATGATAGCAGAAAAATTGGCACATTAAACATTCATCAACAATAGCTTTAGAAAGTAAAAATCAAGACTACTTTTGGACTTTAAAGGAAGGGTGAGTAAATTCATCACCAAATTTGTCTATGAATTTTTCACCAAATGAAGCTTTAAATTGTATATTTTTTCCTTTGTTTCCGCTTGCAATTTTCCAAGTCGTGTTTCTCAAACATTGGTTGATTGTACAATGTTTTCATCTTATCCATTTATTTAATTGGGACGATGGATATGCGACTGAACTTTATGCAAATTAATGTTTAACTGGCACAACTTTCTAGAAAATCGTAACTTGACGGGCCAATAAAGCGCAGTGTTTTTGTGTGCGTCATATTACATTCGCTGAAAAGAGAACCTACCTCATCTTTACTGGTGTATTCTACTATTTCAGTGCAAAGATTACTACATTTGATGGTTCCCAGGTTCTGTTGATTACTCTTCCTATTGCAATGATCTTTGTACAGCATGTAAGGGTTCCCCGTCTCTACTTGGGCTTCAATGATTGCTTTCCATAATTTCTGTGCCTTGATTTTCTGTCTGTAACGGCCTTCGCTTTCATACCTGCAAATGTTGAATAGGGATTAGAATAAAGCTGAATACATGTTTACAATTCAACATATAGTGCTAGACCCAAAATAATGCGAGTCCCATGGGACTTAAATCATGTACGAAATACAACAAAGTTCAGAATTTTGTGAGTCCAGATACTCAGCCTAGCGCTAACGTGACCCTTCATATATCGAAAGGTACCTTAAGGGTCCCAACCAAAATGAAAATTGAGTTTTTGGTCTCATCTGAAAAATTATATTTAAAGCTTTTAAATGACACCTTGCTTTAATTTTGGTTATTGGATGTTCAATTGCAAAGTTACATCCAAATTGCAAAAAGGCATTGAGCTGATTCAGAAAACTATAGTTCTGAGAAAATCGAGTTTCTGTACTAGTAAAACGTGAATGTAGAAAAAGATATTTCTCGCGGTTTTTAAAACATTTGTCTTATGTTTTGGATGTTGGAACCCGATTGATAATGATAGAATACACTTCAAAGGTAACGTTGACTTTGCTCTGCTTCAATGGCCCGTATCTCTTAATTTACTATGCCGACCTTAAAGTACCTTTCGATATGACTAGTCACATACTGTGTTTCCAATAATTTTCACTACAAACGGCACTGCAAATGAATTCACACTCAAAAGACAAATGGACTGTGATAGACGACAACATGAAAGGCTCAGCTTTTCTCAATCTGGTGGTTTGCGTTGAAACAAGTAGGTTGCGTTTTGATGACATCTATTCGGTGCATGCACCGCGTGTGAATTCAGATATTAGGCCTAAAGCATATGTAAGGACTGATTGAAGCTAATTTGAAAAGATGTGTTAACAAATCGAAATTTAGATCAAAAACATAACTTGTCTATTTTATTCCAACATTAATTCAAGGCTTGGCATGGAATGACACTCCCTTGCAACAAACAATCACTTGAAAACTGTGTAAATCAATGCAAGTAAATGAATATCTCTGCGAAGTGTTTTCAGTAGGGACTCCAGCTACACAGGCACAAAACACTGTTTCTTGAGTTGCTTGTCTTGGACTGAGTAAAATTTGATTCTATAAAAATAATACATTTTCGGAGAAATGTGGTAAAAATTTGTAATTTGGCATATGTACCTTGCAAGGAAATTTTCGCTTCTGGAGGGAAATTTAGGAGTTTCGGAGGGAAATTTACATGCAAGAAAAGTACATTTTTTAATACCCTGCAGCAGGCACTGCCGTTTGAGGCGCGCGAGATCGATCGAGCGCCCTTGCGCGCCTGAATTGCTTTAAGAAAGCGCGATTTTTCGCGTGCCTTGAATGATACATACTGCGTTGTCATTTTTAAAAGAAATTTTATTTACACAAGTGACATGGAATGAAATGTTCAACCACCGCGCAGTTTATGATCGGAAGTTGTTGTGTTCGTCCATTAGCGTTAATGCTATACACATCGGAAACATGTACGAAAAGGAACACGATGTGAACGGTGATTTTTTTACCGGGCGTCACTCGTGTTTGTTGTGATTTTGCTTGTCTGGGTTTTCGTGTCGATAATTGATGATTGCTTGCAGTTCCATGGATCCGGATTTCTACTTCATATGACAAATCATGCCTAAATCATATAAAGTGCTTTTGTCTACTTTTCATAATTGGAAATTACAAGACATAGGATTTAAAAAGGAAGAGAAAGATGGGACTGTGTTCGTTAGTGATGTGAGGTTTGTCGTCGTCAAATCCAGAACGTAAAGAGAAATGACCGGATCCGTGGGGCTGCAAAGAAGAAATAATACAGATCGCTCCCCTCATTTACTCCAGAAGAGCTTTTCTAATTGCTCTTCTACCGCTCCCCTAAAAAGCTCCAGGAGAGCTACATATTGAGCCCCTGCAAATTTCAAACGGCAGTGCCTGCTGCAGTGATTGATACTTCATCATGTCGTAATTATATGCTCCCATCAGCAACTATTATAACAATATCATGAGCTAGATTTGTTATCAAACTCTTTCATATCCACAGCCAAGTAATAGTAATTAAGTCACATCATCTGGGAATTCTAAAAAATACATAAACCAATTTTTGAGATGTATTATCAAATATCCTAAACGTAGGCAGCTGCAGTTTTGTCACCTCTTTGTAGAAAATAGAAATCATACCGCTCATTCCGAAAAATCGGGTGCCAATAGCATGTTTTATGTTCTTTTGTCCACAAAAACCTTCCAGTGCCTTTATCTCTTCCAATACTGCAATTTTCGGGTAGGGCTTGTCAAAATC
>JXSR01S008201.1:68630-82381 GCA_000969725.1 Ophiothrix spiculata
AACATTTGAAAATTACAGTTTGCATTGCGGTCTATGGAGTAATTAACATTAATTAGTCAATTATGCCAAAATAAAAGTGATATTTGGCTAAAAAGTTACTTGAATTAAAAGAGATCAATAATATCAACATCATATCAACCATTTTTTTTTTACCATTTTGACCATGTAACACATTTTTGACCCAGCTCATGAAATGCCATCAAATACATCTTTGATTAGGCCAAAAAAAAAAAAAAGTTTGTCTCAAAGCTCCCGTGCGCATTAGTTTTATCGTGCGCGTTAGTTTCCCTCAAAATCAGAAAAAAGAATATTTGTTGAACTTTTTTAAATTTTATTTCACCAAAACTGTGAAAAAACAAATAACAACAATGGTTGTTTATTTGGTCTTTATTCTGTTTTTGAGAACTTTATAAAAAGGCCCTTATGAAAATATATGAGGGGGGAACATATCAAACTCTTGTAGAACAGCACTCAAGACTTCTGTCACACAAGAAAAAGAAAATCGAATTTTCGCATTAGTTTTTCAAGAGTAGGAGATCTTTGAGACAAACTATTATTTTTATTTAGCCTTAGTTGAAAAGAGCCAGCCCCGTGCAGGAATTTCTTTTAACAACCTGTCAAAAACTTGGCAATGTAACAAATGTCTGCTGGGGCATTTTGAACAGATTTTTATACAAAATTTCTGAAACCAGCTTCACTGTATAGTTTTGAAATTCTACATAATTATCAACATGGCCATAATTAATACAAGCACAACATTGATTAAAAGTTTGCAAAGGGATAATACATTATTTTACTTGAATTCTCTCTGATAGAGTTTGCAAGAGTCTTAACATTTAGTTTGTGTCAAATATTCTATAATTTAGGAAAATATACCTGAAACATTTCACTTTAATTTACGCGAGTATCTGCAAAACTCTTTGACTCGCATCGAAATTTCCAGTGCCGATCCCTGGTCCCAGACTTACCTTGTTTCCTCCTTGATCTACATATCTGGCTGTATTGTTGTATACCCTCAACATTGGAATCAAGCCATTAGAAGTACCATTAGTCTGGAATAAAAATGCATAATTGTTTTGTCATCTAAAACCTCACCTACACAAAAGTCTGGTCAATGGTAATGTGTTCCAACTTTAGTTCATCAAAAGAAAGCATCAAGTTTAACTGCCTGAAAATCAACTATACTTGCTTCATATAAAAGTCACCTATTAATGGTCCCACAAAATAAATACACACATATTGATGCAGTTTGTGTCAAGTGTAGCATGAGGGGCCCACAGGCATTCAACATGTCTGATGCACCACTAAGCCACGAGTGGTGCATGAAAAGGAAATTCCAGGTAATCGTTTCATGATAAACTACTACTCTGATCATGTAGATAATGTGATGTAATTGATGTCTTCATTTTTTGGGCTCTGGTCATAGTGATGGAGTGTACCATGAACACAGATTCTATTACTAATAGAATCATAACTTTTTCTTGGCTCATTACAGAGTACCTAAACGATTAATTAAATCTGCTTATTTATAGTGCTACCCATGGCCGCTCACACTCAAACTCCTGATAAGTGAACATCCAAGATCTACACCCAGCACTGCACGGCTACTCCACACACACTTACCCCCGCAATGTAGCTGCCACTGGCCCTGATGCAGTGAACATTGAGGCCTACACCCCCTGCACTCTTTGAGATGAGGGCGCACTGCTTCAAAGTATCATAGATGCCATCTATACTGTCTGATTGCATTGAGAGGAGAAAACAGCTGAAAAATAAAGGTCATCAATACTTCAAATTTAATACTCGTGGTCATAAATTTAAGCAAGTTTTGTACTAAAACTATATCTAAACTTGTGCATTTCTAACTGTAACAGGCAACATGTGTTCTCTGAGGACCAATCTTGATACAAATTACAAGCATGATACGAATTGGTTGACACAACCTCGGTGAACTTCGTAAAAAATCAGTAGTCATTATTAATGTGTGAACCAGCAAATTCAGGACTGCTTTAATAGCACACACCTAACAGTATGCTCGGCTGTCCTGAGTTTAGTAGTTCAACAATTTGTTCTTTGATAGCATAAAATCGCACCACTACTCATGAAGTGCGAGGAACGGCCATCAATTTAAATACACCAGCTGAAAATCTTACAGTATTTTTTCACAAGAATGTGAAAGGTAAGATATCACAACCTCTTGAATTTGTATCCTTTGTTTCAAATTCACAAAGGGCCTAATTTGAGGTTAATCAATCAGAAAATAAGCAATAATATCTGAACAGGATGTGCATCTTACCTTGATAACTGTGGTCTGCATGTGCCAGCATTGAAGAGTGTTGGTGATGCATGGGTAAACCACTTCTCTGATAGCAAGTTGTAGGTCTGAGGGAAAATAAACAATATATTGAAATTTATCGCACAAGTTTAGCATATCAAATCATAACCTTCCAACTCCTCCTATTTAGTAGGGTTACTGACAACACATGCTCTCTTGATCTACATGTTTGTAATTATCATAACCAACTTCCGTTGGTAATTATGTAAGATCCATTGTTACTGTGTACCAATATATCAGCCAAGTCTTTATGGGTGATTGTGGTGACAAGTTCCTGCCTGTAGAATTTGTCTATTTTTTGTCAGAAGTTTAATAGACAAGAGTTTAAACTTCAAAATTCAGCAATAAAAAACTGGGGTCACCAACCATCGAAGCGTGCTATGACGTCATATGCGATGATGTCAGTTTCCTTTTATGGATGATAACTTGAACTCAAGCATTAGATTACTTGACATAATTAACTTTGTTATCTGTTCAATGTTATAAAACCGAACCTTGACATTTCCGGTGATGAAAATTGTGCAGGGCTAGAATTTCGGCGCGAGTCTGAGAGTCCACTCGCGCAAACAAAACCACAGAGAGTCCAGCTAGATTCTCGTGAAATGTAATATATTGCACGCAAACTGAATAGAAGAGAGTCCAAAGACTCACGCAAACTGTATCCAGGGAGAGTCCACCTGGACTCGCGCAAACGTAAACGAAATTCTACCCCTGTTGTGTTTTTAGTAATTTCATCTCATGATATCTTTTTAAAACAGTTGGTAACCCCATATTTTTTTATTTGATTAACATCCACTTGACATTCATAATTGACCAGCCAAATATTAAATATTCTATAAGTCCTAGGTAGCAAATATGTGAAAAATTAGCAATTTGCTGTATAGGAAAACACAGACACGTTAAAAGTTTCTTCACAGAAGGCCAGTTGAGACGGGAGCACTCGATACAATTTTCAGGGTATTTTTTGTATTGTTCAGCGCTTATTGGGAATGCACTGCCTATATACCTAGTGCACGCATTGCGTTTTGTGTATAAGGGCGCAAATCTTGCGCTTAGTTACCAAGCGTGCATTTGTCAAAATCTTCCAAATTAACATCACGATCGTCTATTAATTGATACTAATCGATAGTTTATTTCCTTATATACATACCTGTATTGCAGAGTCAATGTCATTTTCATGAATACCAATAGCTACTCTCATCAACATGTGCTGGGGACGCTCAGCAACTGCAAGGAAATGTACAATGCACTCGTTAAATAAAAAACCACTGGGTTCCACATACTGGGTCTTCCAAATACAAATACAGAATTTGACCCAAAATAAGTTTAAATTGAGTCCCGTTATCTTAGCTCCCATTTGAAAACAAATTCAGCAACCCCATTTTCTTAATTCTAGATGTGTCTAATAGCAGCATTACAAAAATGTACATATTTGGAGAAAGTATATCAATTTCTATTGAAGTGGTGCTCCTGGTTTTGTCTAGCAATATTTTTAATTTGATAACTGATCTGCAACACATATATTGGGAACACAACCATAGGAATATGGTAACAAATTTGACAAGAGCCAAACATCACTACAGTATAACAAATTTATGGCACGTGCCTCTTTTAAAGGGATCGCAATTTATACATTGGATACATGACACGAGCCATTACGGAAGGTCAAATAAAGCACAGCTAAATTCATTGGCTATCAGAAAAATCCATTCATCATAAATGTCGCGGTCTACCTGTATTGACGACCCTAAACAAGCCATACAGCGACTGACCATCTCCCGAGAGTAGAATTCTAGTTAGTTAAAACTTATTCATTTTATGGCTGCTAATTCACTGATTCATTCAAAAATTGAAAATTTACAATTTACAAAATCCTTACCTTTGCCATTCAGCTTCAAAAGATATGAGCGTTCCAAAGTCTGGGAAGAAAAAGAGGGGTATATGCATGTTCATACACAAATCAAACATGATTTAAATCAGTTAATTTTTAAACAAAAAAAATGTGTGAACTTGCAAAATCAGGACTGCTATAATAGCACACACCTAACAGTATGCTCGGCTGTCCTGAGTGAAGTAGTTCAACAATTTGTTCTTTGATAGCATAAAATCACACAACTATCACTCATGAAGTGCGAGGAACGGCTATCAGTAACAATAAATACAACAAGGTACTATAAGATCAATAGCAGCAGTTTAGGAAAGCTGATAATTTTATAGCACACTTTTAAAACCTAAATTTTTTTAAAGTATAAATAATTAAGTAAAATTGTTTCTTTGTTTTGATTCTATCATGCCTTTCCTGGATTTAAAAAGTTATCATGAATTTTCATATCCATGTAGTATCTTGGCTACATGTAATACCGTTCAGGGCAACAATTGTGCCGAATATATTTGTATAACCCAAAAGTAAAACATATCTGAAAAACACATGTACAATTGTACATACATGTAAGGGCAACTCCATTTTGCCTAGTTGCAAGTTACGGCATTGAACCACTTTGAAAACAAACTTTCTTAAAGATGACATACATTTACCTGTCAGGGCAACTCCATTTTTACCTAGTTGCAAGTTACAGCACTGAACCACTTTCTTAAGATGTTACTTACCTTGAAACCGAAGAAGTTGTACTGGTAATCACGGTCATACACAATAGCAGAGTCACATTTCTGTAATCAAAAATTCCAATCAATCACAACATCAATTGACATCACCACTAAAAGTTTACCCGATTTCGGTGTTCAAAACTATGCTATAGACCTTGTTCATAGGGTGGGTTTTTTTGCCCCGTACACATGCGACAACTCGTTTTTATTCCAGCATGCAATAACAATTCACCAATTCGAAGCTAAATATATTGATGGACAAAAAAGCTGAACTCATATCCGACACAGATCTCACAACTTACAACAGTGAATCTATAACATACTGGTAAATTAACTTAGTACATTTGTATAAAAAGTGCTCATAAACTTGGGGTAGATTTCACTAACATTACGATGCATTGTCGCTAACGAAGGGTTCAGCTCGTAACTAGACTTCACAAAGACGTGAAAACCCTTCGTAAGTGTTCACCGCATCGTAAGGTATATGAATTGTGCATTAGAAAAATCGAACCCTTTGTTAACATTGCGTGGGGTCACGAGGTGGTCGTAGCTAACGATGGGTTTTGGTCTTACGATGGGTTAACGATGCATTTTAACGTTAGTGAAATCTACCCCTGGCCTAGAAAAAGTGGGAAAGCTGGTTGGAAATGTGTAAGCTTTGCAGCCATTTAATGCGGAAAATGTAGAAATCTCAGTTGTTGGTTATCGGGAAATTTTCATTCTTTCCAGGCCTACATGTAATTGAGAATATCCTTGACAAATGTCTTGCAAAACAAACTCAAGTGTGTTAATTTTGAAGAGTCAACTTTGTGTGGTATACTTTTTGAACATGTCGCTCTATTCCAGTACCTATCACAAGTTTTGGTATACCATGTGTCCTGTATTTAATCAAATGTGCCAATTCAACAGCATTAATGTTATCATTTCTTCTGCGTTACAGTTTAATCACAACATCAATAAGAGCTCTGAAAGCAAGTTTTAAAATATGAGATAACCAACTTACCTCCGCATTTTCCATAATAATCTTGTAGATTTTCTCCGAGAGGAGAGGTGAAGGAAGATTGTTCTTGGGGTTCACATAGTGGTACAAATCAGACATCACAGCTGAAAATATTAACAAAACATTATGTAAAACACAATATACCACCAGTCATAACATACCAGTATTTTAATTAAAGATTTATACAAATAATTCTCTAAATTCTCTTGCATTTAGTCCTTGTACATGAGTAGAATCTACAACATGGGTGGGTTGTTTCGGTAAGTTTCATGAAGTATAAATGTTACGCTTGGTTCTAGTACCAGCAGTGAGGGTGATTTCAATTTGAGACAAAGAGTCAGTTGGTCCGGCCCCGATTTTCGTGCCACATCAACTCGTATTGGATTTGCTCGTAAATATGAAATTCAAAGTAAACATTATGTAATTATATAGATTTTTGAAAAATTCCAAATCCGTTCGATATTATGGCACTCCAGCTGGTATCACATGTATGGCCACCATGCCATCTCTAAGATGTTGTTCTAATTGATGTCAGGGATTCATTTTGTGGTCAAAATAAGTTTGCACCGAAAAAATTCATATTCGTTCAAGTTTTATGGCAATAATGGCTTCAAAGCACAACCAGTTTAATATCTATGTAATTATGTTAATCGCGACCGCCACTGCTGCAAAGAGTAGGATACTGGTTCAGGGATTTAGTGAACAAAGGCAGAGAGATGAGGCATGTACATCCCTATAGACCAATTAAAATTTCACAAAGCCATTGCCGAAGTGTTCCCCATTGACAAAATGTGGTGTACCTTTGTACCAAGATTGTTCAGGACTCGGAATCAGTGGGTCGTGAGTTTCTGCCCTCTACGGCCAACAGGTTAAGTCATTTGGCAAGACATTTAATCCTCATTGCTTCGTCTACCGAGTGTTATTGGGAAGCTGTTATAGGAAATATTACAATCTTAGTGCAGATAAGGTGCACGCTTGGAAAGCGACTCCTAGGTGAATGCGAAATGGTTGTGACTGTGTCCCGACGGCAGCGTAATAATAGGCAGTGCTTTGAAACAGTTGTATAAGGAGCTCTATAAATGCTGTGTATTATTATTATTACATATCAACTAGTTGATACACGTACCATAAAAAATGAATCGGGATTAATTTCCTCGGCAACCGTTAACCACAATTAACAAGGCTCATGGAATAAATTTGAATTGCCCGAATTAACTGTAGTGTTGACAATGATCCAAGGTCAGATCGTCTACCATGACAATAAATCTTGACCAGTAGTCTTCTCTGGTGAAGACCACATGTGCACCCCACTGTGAGCTTTGTGTATAGTGTGAACGGTTGCATAGTAACCAAGATTATTACGTGAATTACTTGACAGCGAATACCTACCACTAAATGACTTCTTTGTCTCTTTGTGCAGATTTGACACGGCAATTCTAGCAGCTAAGTTGGCGTAATCAGGGTGTTTAGTGGTCATGGCTGCAGCCGTCTCGGCAGCTAACGTATCCAATGCAACTGTCGTCACACCTGGGTAAATGCCACCGATCACCTTCATGGTTACTTCAGCCTGCGCAGAGAGAAATAAGACACTAATTTAATTGTTTGTCTCAAACCTGCCGCACGCGTTAGTTTAAACATGCGCATTGACATCGCCACATTGTCGAAATATGAATTTTTCTTCTAAATATTTTGGAAAAAGTATACTTTAGGTCCCATCAAAAACTATACCCTAACCCTAAAACTAACCCTAATCCTACACCCTAACCCTAAATTAAACCTAACCCTAACCCTAAAATTATGGATGGGACCTAAAGTACACTTGGTCCAATATTTTTTTTCAATTTCGTCAAATAAAACCCCATCGAAGATCACAAATCATGTCCTGTGGATCGCAAAATCATTGTAAGTAAATATCAATGGATGGATAATAAATGGCAAAAATGGCAAGTGTAACGCCTGATATAGTTGGAAAAAACAGACATGGTTTTTCACCTTGAGTACATTTTTGAAAATTTTTATGAAAGTTATGAAGAAATTTTATTTCAAAGTTACTGAATGCATTGCTTAGTGTTTCTGCAATAGTTTACCACATTCCACATCAAAATATTCCCTACGGTTTAATGTTTCAACAATGTGAAATGCAAAGGGATCATGGTCACGGAAGGACGGTACGCGTAACGGAAGGACAATTTGTCAGCTGATTTTTGGGTGCACTGAACCGTAAAGCCTGGTCAGGATTAACAAAAAATACAACCTCATGTGTAAATTTGATCCTTATTTAAGCCATTTAGAACAATTACACCAAGTTAACAACCAACAATGAATGGGTTGAAAAAATAAATACAAATTACTACTTTTCATTGTGAAAATCAAGAAATTTGTCCAAATATTAGCCATAGACATCTTTTCAAAATTAAGTTCATTTTAAAGAGCTTCAAAATAGCTTTCTTTTGATTCCAAATATATTATGGTGGTAGCATTTTTTATTGAATAGTTACATCCTTTTTTTCTCATGTCCACATTTTCGTGAAAATGCCCTTATGTCTTACGGTGCTGCCAGTCTCTTTCAGCAATAAATGAGTCTAGTATAATTAGTAGAAAAATGGCTTCAATACAAAAAAAGCGATATTATTTACAAGTATGTCAGAACATGTCATTGACAGAGTCAGAAACAAGTGGATTTGGGTCTAAAATGCTGAAGTACATAATAGCAGGCAGGTGACTGACACAACTTTAGCATGAAATAAAAATTGTCAAAAAAAGATATCCATAAAACATAACAAAAACAAAATGTCAAATTCATGGCTTATCCATTATATACAGGTAAAGGGATAAAATTGAGCGAATGTTGTGTCAAACATAAAAGTATTTTATCAGATCAGATTTAATACAGTAGTGAATGCATACCGTGACGTTTCCCGCGTAGTGACAACGGTCACGAACTGTCGTACACATTGAACATGAATATTGCACCATCCTGACCATCCATTAAATTTCAAATACTGAAAATATAAATGTTAATCAAATTATAATAAAGTATGAATCAAACAAATGTATATAGTTGAAAATAATCTCCATTCGAGCGTCACAAACGAGTCATTTTCAGAACGGGAATATTTCCCGCGGTTAAGCTTAATCTCGCGCCATTTCTTGTAACCGCTCTTTGTCGATGAACTATATCCAATTAAAACAAAATTCTGTAAAATAAGTTTGATGAACATGAACATAAATATATTAAGACTTACCGCATCTACAAAATCTGAATTCAGACCATAGCTAAGTTTCCCAAGTCTTGAAGTTATTTTATCGAAGTGAACCTTCTCTTGACGGCCATCTGAAATAAACAAAACCACAAATTTGTCATGTAATTTCTGAATTTCGCGAAATCTAGACAACATTATCGACTTTAATCACTCAATCATAAAAATATGTATTTACCTCTTTTAACCACAAACATGTTGACAAATTTAGATAACTAAAAATGTGAAATTTTACAAAGAAAATAGAGAGAACAGGACTACGGCAGGACCAACACTCTCGAATCCAGCGCCAAAGTGAGCCGAAATCAGCTGCTGAACGACCGGTTTATCATGTGACTGGCGTAAGCCAATCATAAATTGGGCTTTGACAAAGCGCTTTGTATAATTGACAGGGGCGTGTAATTTACATATAACGGGGAGGAGGGGGCCGGGGTACATCATGACTTGGGCAATGATAAGCAAAATTCAGTTTAAATTTTCAAAAATCGTTAAAAACAGTGAAATTCACTTTTTTTCCGTGTTTTACGTTGCTCTATTTTACGTTTTTGCAAGTTTATTTTGTACTATAACGAAGTAGGCCTATAATATAATAATAATTATTAATAATAACCATAATAAAGTAGGCCGATACATTTTCAGAAAGGAATTTTCACAAGGAACATTCATAGTATGGTGATGTTGATTTTTGACCAAAAATCAAATCACATAAACCACATTTTTTGGCCATTTGGGCTTCCAACCAAGCTAAAAAGGTTTTTTTCGAATGACTTCAGAGTGGGAATTTTAATACAAAACACCCGCTCAGATGTTGCGTCATTTTAATTTTTTAGGATTTTAGCCACATTTTTGATTTTCATGCAAAAAGTCAAAAAATCACTTTCTTCCATTTTTGGTCATTTTTTTACCTTTGGCATGAAATTCAAAAATGTGGTCGAAATCCTCAAAAATAAAAATGACGCAACATCTGAATGGGCGTTTTAAATAAAAAATTCCGATTCTTAAGTCACTTTTTTCCAATAAATCAATGGAAAACAGCTTTGAGGATTACAATAGACACATTTCTCCCCAAATAGGATTGTTAACATGCTTAAAATGCAGAATGACATCGATTCTGAGATCCAACATGACCACCAGAATACATTTCTATGCATCATGGCATGACTTTCAAACATTACTATGAGATCATATTATTTTATTTGGGGAGAAATGTGTCTGTTGTAATCCACAAAGCTGTTTTCCATTGATTATTATGAATAATTAGTGTTTTTGATGCTGTTTGAAAGTCGTTTTAACCCATTTTTTATGCATAGAAGTATATTTTGGAATTGAATAATTGATGTTTTGATGGTATTTTTCTAGTTACTTTTGAAATTTAGCCGATTTCAAAGCATAAAAATGCATTTGGTGTCATTTTGAATTTTAACAAGTTAACACTATCATGACTATTGGGGAGAAATGTGTCTGTTGTAATCATACAAGCCATTTTCAATTGATCATTTTGATTTCGAATATTTGATGTTTTTGATGGTCTTTTCAACTTTCAAGTCACTTTAGCCAATTTATAAGCATAAAAATATATTTTGGCAGCCATTTTGGATCTTATTTCTGGTGCCATTTTGAATTTTATAACATGTAAACTCTCTAATTTGGAGCGAAATGTTTCTGTTGTAAATATACAAGCCATTTTCCATTTTGTTTGTGTTTTCAAGTCACTCTAGCCAATTTATAAGCAAAAAAAAGTATGTTGGCAACCATTTTGGATCTCATTTCAGGTGGCATTTCGAATTTTTAACATGTTAACAGTCTAAGTTCAGAATAAATGTATCTTTTGTAACCATAGGAGCCATTTGTCATTAAATATTTTTAGCATTTGTTGATTTTTAATTCTGTTTCAAACTTAATTACTTTCATGACTTTAATCCATTTTAACACATAAAAAAGTATTTTAGCGGCCATTTTGGATTTGAAACATGTTACAAGCATAATAAGGTCACAAATGAGCTTGTTGTAACCCTAAATATTTATTTATATTGACTGTTTACATTATTGGGCATTTTAATGGCTGTTTTGGTTGATTAGGAGACACGCGTGGCCGAGCGGTATAAGTCTCAGACTGTTAATCATTGGGCATTGACAGTGTGGGTTCGAATCCGCTCAATTTCCTTGAGCAAGAAACTCACTCTTATGTGCTCCTCTCCACCCAGGTGTCAAATGGGTACCGGCATTCTTCAATGCTGGGAAGGTAACAGGCTCGCGGTGCAGGAGGTGTGGCGATCCCCTCTCCGCAAAATTTGAGTCTGGCCCAATCGCTAGAGAAAGAGAGATGGGCACTCCGACCAAGGTCGTCCCCTTTACCTTTACCTTACTTGGTTGATTTAATGAAGATAAGCTATTTTGTCGGCCATTCTGAATTCAAAACTTATATATCCCAAAGCTATGACATGTAATTCTGCCTCAATGCAGTGGTGTAGCCAGCATGGGGCAAGAGGGGGCAGACTTCCCCCACCCCTGAACAAAAATCTAGTGGGAAATCGGGACAGCAAGTGGGAAAAATCGGAAAGAACAAGAAAAATGAAAGAGCAGCTGCTTGACCGCTTGACAGGAAACATAGGGGAAAGCCCCGGGAAAAGTTGTTGTTGTTGTTGTTGTTGTTGTTGTTGTTGGTTTGTTTTTTGATTTTGCTTGCCAGTTTTTAAAATCGACTTGCATTAACTTTAAGTGTACGAAAATGGATTTTTTTGTCGGGAAAAATTGGAAAGAAGTGAGCAAACGCCGGGGGGAAATCGGAAAGAAATGTCTCCCCACCCCCCTGACCAAAACGTCTGGCTACGCCACTGCCTCAAATGATATGGTCAAGTTTGTATGAAAAAGTCCATATGGATGGTTGTTACACCATCATATTGTGGCAATGTAACAACTTACCTCAATTACATTTACTGTAATAAACTTGATTTCGTTTCCATTTTTTGTGTTACTAATATATATTGCTACAATGAATGTACTTGGTTAAACACCAAAAAATACGAATTGATTGGGTTTCTTGGCAGAAAAAAATAGTTTTAACTATCGTCCGAACAACCATTGATTTAGCATTGCAACAACTTACCCCGTCTGTAACAACTAACCTGTATACCGAGGTAGGTTGTTACAAAAAAGATACCTTCATTAATTAATTGGTAGGTAATTAGCTGCACTGTTAAAACACTGTTTAAAATGTTGCTGTTTAAAAAAAATGTTGTTTAAAGTGTTGTTGTTTAAAGTTTTAAACAACATTGTTCAGTTTTGTTATTAAAGCGTGTTGTCTTAATCAATGTTGTTTAAATTTTAAAAATGTTGTTTTTCAATTTCAATTCAATTCAATTTCAATTTTTATTTTTATTTCTATGTTTCTTAAAACACAATAGCACAATATTTCTCATGGTACATTATGATTTTATACAAAATTTTACAAGATGCATTTGATAATACTTTCAAGTACTAGAAAATACAATAATGATAGATTCTACAATATGATCAATTAAGTTATAAAAAGAGGATTATAAAATGATTACAGATGAGAATCAATGGATAGAATATATATAGGTCTAAAAATAGGAAACATGGCGGAGAGACCAATAAACTCGGGGGAGTTTTTAGCAGGCCCCACCTTGAATTATGATGAAAAGGATATAATTTTGACATGTTACGACACTGGGGAAAAACAAGACGGAGACAGGACAAAAGCAGGACGGGGACAAGACAAGGACAAAACAAAACAGGACAGATTCATACTGCAATAGAAAACAAGTACCAAGGGAGTTCGTAGTTCAATGGCCGGTCAATCAAAGGTGCAAACAATTACACAATTTTGAGAGCATGGGATATACGAAAACTTGCAAATGGATTTAAAATAAATGTATATCAGTGTACATGGGAGGAACATTGTGATTTCGATTTAATATTACTACAGAAATTTACTTTTTACTAATTAATTGGGAGACAGAAAAGTCATTAAATATGTTAATTAGTTAGAATAACTTTTGAGAAGCTCTAATTTTACACGAGTTTTCAGTGAATATACCGGTGCTATTAAACGAGAACAAATAAATTCTGGACAAGCGTGATAGCGCCATCCTTTAAAAACTTACGTTTTTCTCTATTTATCTTTTATATTTGTCATCCTTGAGGGTTTAATCGGGCGGGTTATTTTATTTTTTGGTGTGACGGTCCTAGATGTGATTGCAGTGATGATACGGCATTGTCACGCGTTACCAATGGATGTTAGCTGTTAATTCAAGTTGTACAATCTCTGATAACTGGCAAACATTTGAAAGTCTCTCTATGGACGATTGTCGCATCTTAATCGTTTTTAATCCAATTTGAAATACATGCAAAATTTGCAAAATGATTAACCCTCGTCTTCATAAGCTTTTTCTGTAACACGTCTTCCGGGGGAAGGGGATGGGGGTTATCATTCACCCCCTGTGATTTTGAACTTGGGACCTCCCAAAGTTATATTGTTTCAAAATGGCGATTTAAAATTTTCCGAGGTGGCAACCCCCTGGGGGGGGGG
>JXSR01S008202.1:15804-29601 GCA_000969725.1 Ophiothrix spiculata
TGCATATTAATACACTTGGTACACGAATCTTTCATGATTTTGGTATTATTTGTGACTAATTTTGTTGCTACCAAATAAACAAATCTTGAATATAAGTTCTTTTGAATATTCAACATGATTGGGTATGTTGTTATGATTCGAAAAGTACGGACTAATTTACTTCCACGTATAGTCATGTTGGTTTATGATTGTTAATCTGCGGCTTGTTGCATACTTCAAGATTTATATAGTATAGTCTACAAAGCAACCTTCAGAAAATCTTTGGTTATAAAATAAATTTGACTGAGTTATAACAGTCACTATGGATAATTGCGACTAACTTTGGGCATCCATATAATATGCATATTTTTCTCCAAACTTTTCTCATGAAGCAAATGTACAAAGTAGATATGTTTCTATTATACTAAATACATATATAATTAACATGACTAAATTTGGAATTCTGAAATTAATTCAACAATTTGCCATGACTAAAAGTTTTGGAGGTTAACTATCTACCAAAACCCCTGGACCAAAACAAACCCAGTCAGTAAAATAAATCAAAAGTCATGGTTGTTAGGGGACACACTCTTGGTAGGATCTTATAGTTTTGCTTTACGGTAGGTTTTACAGAACATGTCAAAGTAACCTGTCATTTGTTAGTGTGCTTCCCATGAGAAGAGACATTTAGGAATCAAAATCACCCGGGGGCACTCACTATCTAAAGTAGGGTCACTTACATTGATGCGAGGTACTGTATGTGCCAACCGCAGCTCAAGACTCCCTTTTCAAACCCGTTTTCAAGTCTCCTCTTCTTTTCAAGATACAATTTCAAGATTTCTACAGTTTTAAAGACCCTAATATTCAAATAAACTGGCTCAAACTGTGTTTTATTATATTTTTCAACCCATTTTTTAGCGATTTTTAGCTTTATAACTTCATAAGTTACGGGGAATAAAATCCATATACACTATTTTTTAACAAATACAGTTCTACACACTGAAAACTTTAACTAGTCAAGCAGCTGCTTGACTAACTTTAAACTAGTCAGGCAGGTTAGTCCAGGTTGCCTGACTAGTTTGACGTTGGTCAAGCCAGGCTTGACTAGCTTGTAAACTAGTCAAGTCTGCTTGACTAGCTTTTAACTAGTCAAGCCCACTTGACTAACGTGCAAAAACTTGCTTGACGAGTTTGTCAGACTGAGAGCTCGACTAGCTTGACAGTACAAAAGAGCTTGACCAACTTCAAAACTTCGTGGATTAAGCTTAAAAGCTTGTTATTGTAAATGTGCACTTGCGTGCTCGACTAGCTTGCCTGACTAACGTTGAATAGTCCCGCTTGACTAACTAATCGTTAGTCAAGTCTGCTTGACTAACGTTAAGTTAGTCAAAATGGGTACCATCTGGACTAACGTAAAACTAGTCAATAACTAGTCAAGCGACTAGACTAACGTCAAGCTGGTCAACAGACTACTTAAAACTAGTAAAATAACTAACATGATGTTAAGTTAGTCATCCTTGTTAGTCCAGAAATACTGACTAACTTAAAGCTAGTCTAGATGGGTACCATCTGGACTAGCTTTAAGTTAGTCACACCGACCAGTTTAGGTTTTCAGTGCAGAACCCTAAGTTTGAAAAACCGGGCGGCATATACAAACCGAAACAGTTTGAGAACCCCTCGGGCCCATAGCGTGGAAAAGATTTAAATCTTTGAGTTTAATTTCTCTGAAAACATTAAAATAGCAGAAACAATCGACATGAGTGAAGAGGGTCTATCAAGAGGCACACCCAGTGTAACCATAATAAAAGTGACAACCCCTCGCCTCGGGAGTCACCTGCAATATACGCTCGCCGTAAATCAAATAGGTCCTTATTCAAAGGTCCTCCTCAAGTTTTTAAAACTCCTCTACTAATCATTTAAGTTTCAAGTGTTGAGACCCCCGGTCAAAATAACAAAGTTTACCCCTACACCCCTTTGTTCTATATGTTGATCTACTTTTATAACTATTTTCTTGAACAAATATATTTGCTACAATTCTTTGGTATATAATCATTCAACCATTCATTGCACTTGTCATTAAAAACTTTGAATCTCACGTAATTGTCATATTAGATCATAATAACACCATATTATGTTGTGTAAATAAATCTCTCGTACCCTAGAGTCGTAAGATCATAATAACACAAGTTATTAAAGAACTTTGCATTTATGCTTAGGTATTGTGCTGAACCCAAGTTAAACAATAATTTAACACCCCTTTTTATAATGTTGCGTTCTTAAGGAATAAGTTTGTGGTATTGTCGTCACTTCTAACCTTATTGTTAGCAAAGCACCAGACATCACCATGTATCATCATTGCGCATGTTCAATGCTTTATATTTTGCTTAGGCGTTTTAGGCGGCTTGAAATATTGTCGATACACCCCTATTGTATTTGTCTGCGTCCTTCTAATGTATTATTTATGATGGCTAGTTTGTCAATTAGGAATAAGTTTATAGTTTTGTCGTCACATCTAACCCTATTGTTAGCAAAGTATTAGACACCACCATGTATCATCATTGCGCATGTTCAATGCTTTATAATACGCTTAGGCGGTTTAGGCGGCTTGAAATATAAAATTGTCGATACTTCGCATTGGCGTGATTAATGACGCCCAATTAGTTGGTTTAGTCTATTTTTTGTTTATTTTAAGGGTAAATTGTTGCAATTTTTGGCTTAATTTGCGTCTGACCAGTCTGCGACAACAAAAAACACACAATGCAGCACATGAACTAATAATGATATATGTACGTACAGTGTTAATCTGTACATGACCTGAAAACGAAATATAAATGTATTGAAAAAAGTGAGATCATCAGCCTTTGTTTACTATCAGTAGTATGATGTTATAGTTGTAAAAAATAAGACTAAAACAACAACAACAACAACAAATTAAAAGAAAAAAACAACTAAATAATAAGCTATTAAATATTTTCAGACCATTAACTGATTAATATTGCAGCCATGCAGAAAACGCTTTGTACTTTTGTTAATTGAATTTCATTGGATTGAAATATTAAGATCTAAAATAGTATATTTATCCTTAATTTTGTACTCTAAAATGGTATTTCCATCTATTTGCTTATCGAGGGATGTCATGTTTAGGCGATTGCTATGGTAACACATGAAATACAACTAGAATATAAAAGTACCGTAGATAATTTACAACGAAAATCTTTATTCGAATGAGTTTTGAAGTGTATGGTTCAAGAAGAATGATGACACATGTGAATATGTGGGATTTGATGCAAATACTGATCATAATCATGATACTGATGAATTTGGCCGGTAAGAATACAACAACTACTTTTGCATTTTCCCAAGCCCGGTGGGTAACTTGGTATTCTGACTGGGTAACCACCCGTGTTACCAAAAAAAGGTGAGACATGTGCTCTGCAAGTCTCACATGCGCTTTTTAGTCTCTAATAGGGTATCAAACTAAGAAATAATGGTTGAATTAATAACAATGGTGCCTTAAATTGCTAATAAAAGTGCTCAAAATATCTAAAAACACTTTTTAACAGTGTTCAATGTTATAAAATTAGATTTAACCCTCGTCTACCCAGGGGGGGGGGGGGGGGTTGCAACCCCCTAAGGTTTTTTCCCCGCTGCATAAAAACGCAAAAGCAACCGACCACAGACATTTGGCTAATCTCTTTTACATCCTTTGCAGTCATTGAGATGAAAAAAGAGGGGTGCCACCTAAGGTGGAGTTAGGGTAGGCCGTCAAAGTTGGGGTGTAGGGGGCCCCGGAAAAAAAATAAGTCGCCATTTTTAAAAATATATGCTATGAAGCTGAAACTTGCACGATATGTTAGAATTATCATTACTTTTTTATTAGCAAAAAAAAAATGAAAATTGGTTATTTAGAACTTTTGTAGCGATTTTGTGAAAAAGTTATCATTTTTGCCAATCTCGATTTTCCGATCCGAACGAGCTTTATAATGTCTTAATCACGTAACTCCTTAACCAATTTTTATGATCTCGGTATCATTGGATAGGGGAGAACCATACCATCTATTGATAGCAAACCAATTTCATAGAAAATTCCGTTAAAAAAAACTATTTGGGTTGCAGCATTAACACTCCCCTTGGGTAGACGTGTTTCATAAAATAGCCTGGGTAGATGAGGGTTAACCTATGATTTCTTGTAATTATTATTTCATCACATTTGGTGTTCATATGAACAGGCATGATCTCAGATAGGGTGTCCATTTGAACATATATGGCAGATTTATGGTCTAAGATAGGGTATCATTTCACCCATTTTTGCCAATTTTGGTCTCACATAGGGTCTTTTATGGAAACTGCGGAACTCGGGAAAAATCATTTACCCACCCAATTTTTCAAGTCATTAAAATATATTTCCTGCAATTCTTGTTTAGCCCGGGGGCAATGAAGTATAATGTTGCAGGCATAGCGTGACCACCGTTTTTCAAAATAACCCTAATGTTGGAGGGTTCTGAAGCCAAATTGAACCTTTTTTCCTGTTTTCCCTTATCCACACCCTAAATCAGGATTGATACTGTTTTTTATTGGTCACGCTATGCCCTGCAACAGGGTTTTGCAGATAAGTGACCGTATCATTACAAGTTTACTCAACATATACAAAATACTTCACCCAACATGATGTTGGGCAGGTGACTTTCAGTTTTTACCCGCTCGACACCAAAGTTACCCGCCATTGGCTGTCGGGCGGGGCTTATGTTCAGCCCTGATTTTAAGTTCTTTTTACAATTGCAGGAAAATGTGAGACCAAAGTTTGCGTCATAAGTCACAGGATAGATCCAACAGACAAGTTCCATTTGAAATGGGTTTTACCTCATCTGAAAGAAGACCTATGCACCTGTACAATGGTTGAGCGTGAAATTCATCTCCAAGATAACAATTGTTTGAGAGGTTATAAGGTACCCATACCGGGAGCTTTAGACTATTTTTACACTGATGACCCGGAGCAGTTGATCGGCGAAAACGACCCAGTTGTTTTGAGCGCTTCTTTAGGATGTGCTGCAAATCCAGGTAAGTATTTCACTGCATCATTGAATGACACGATTGAAACGTATTTTGTCATTTTTACAGCTGATCGTAAATATACAAATAGCAGTGCATGGGCCATTAAGGCCATGGTAGTTTGACATCATATTTCTACCATTTCGGCTTACCGTGATATGGCAGGTAAAACTCTCCAATGATGAATTGCCGTAATATGACGGGTGTGCACAAGTTTTAAGCATTATTTTATGACGTGGATTTTGCTTTCCTTTTTTGATTGGAATTAACCCTAGCTCTACAAAGGGGGGGGGGGGGATGTTGCATCACCCCTTACCAAAATTAGTTTTATGTAACTAAAAACTCCTCGTGCGCAGCGCGGGCGACTTGGTGTACCTTTAGTCACGTGTTGGGTTTTTCGGAGGAAGTATGGTAAAACACTAAAACGCCAATAATGTAATGCCGATTTTTTTCTGAATTAACCTCGAAATCGGTTCATACAAGCTTAATTTAAAATATGCCATTGTCATGTTTGTGTGCGTTTCCCTATACAAAGAATGAAAAAATAGTATATTGTTTGTTTCATAATTTCCTTACAGCTACATGGGGTCCATGGGGTACTTGGAGCGACTGTTCAAAGACTTGTGATAACGGTACTCAATACAGGAACAAGGAATGCGATAGACATGGTCATCCAACAGCACAATGCGATGGAGATCAGCCAGAAGAGTATCGAGACTGCAATGCTGGACAATGCCGTGAGTGCTCTCTTTCCATATGTTCGTCATACACTGTTGTTTGAGGTGGACATTTATTCATTTTCACCAAAAAAATCATATTTTTCTTGACACAAAGTTGAAAAAGCAGTACAGATAACTGGAATATGTTGCATAATAAAGTTATGGACCCATTGTCAAAATTGTATGTCATTTTGGTTGAAATTTTGTTAATTTTGAGCCTATTTATTGGTATTTTTTGTAAATTCAGATTTGTACAAAAATGAGGGCGCTAGACATATTTCAAATTATTGATTATATACTATCATCGATTATGTTGTTTGATCTGTGAAAATTTTGACTAGAAATTATGAATAAAATGTTCTTGACGTCAGATGCTTCATTTGCATATCTAATTTCGGTAGTACACACCAGGATATCACTTCTACATCCAAAAGTGAGTTTTTATGAATGCTGAACAATGCCGTGAGTGCTCTCTTTCCATATCTTCGTCATATGGTTGTGGTATAAAATTTCTGATTTGATACATTTTGATCATGATCACCAAGAATCCAAGTCAGAAAATTCTGTGTAATCCAATTAGACCCGGACTCCTGTATGTGTGATACACTCAGTCCCATTACACCGGTTTTAATAGCGAATGTTAGTCCCCTGTTCCGTTCTTAATTCCCGGGTTGTACAGTTAACTATATTAGATGCGCGCTTTATTCAGTTAGGGTCTATGGAAGGCGAACTACCATATCAGGGGAATAAGATAACTTTCAGAAAGGTATGCGATTAATATTAATTCACCATCATTAATTAATAAATATATATTACAGGGTAAAATTGTATATCAATGCTGTATAGAATGTTGGAATCACGTGATCGATTTTTCGGAGAAAATATGGATAAAGACTTATAAAGACTGTAATATTTGTTTTACTTCTTCTCTATGCTTTAAATACACAAATTAATTTACATTGTGACGAAATGGTGGTAACGACAAGCAACGTAGACCTACAAATTGCAGATTTGAATTTTACGCCGGTCCTCCTTAGTTAAAGTCAGTTACGTTCACGTTGGCACACGCCTTTAACGTACACAGGCTGTTGTTACTATCGGTCGCTTTCAGTTACAAGTTTTAAAATTTTGGGATGACATTATAGAATAAGATTTAATGTCGTTGAGATCTCGTTGGTCACCGCGACCCTCAGTTCTTTGACGTTTCAATTGCGTTTGTAGCAGTCTGTATTCGTTTAGATGTCGTCACAATGCGTTGGTAAACGACAGTATGTTGCAGGAATGTGAGTAGGAATGATTGTACCACCCGCACAAACTTCAAGTCACGTTTCTGTTGTCGTGGCCAGTCGATATCATTCGTTCCTTTACATCAACTTTGGTCAGTATAATTTTGCTGCCTCACTACGTTGCTTACAGTTGTTGATCGCCGAGAAGTTGTCACTTAACGTCAAGCCAAACTCTTAATTTATTAGTAAGTCTGCGTTTCTTTCAGCACCCACTCGTCACTTGTGTTCGTGGTGTCGCTGAAACTCGCCACAATCCGTCAACAAACTTTGATTTTTCATCTTGTCGTCCAGGATTTTGTGATTTTGGAATACGTAACCCTACGTCGAGGGTCATGTCGTCGCAATGTAAATGCACCTTAAACGCCAATAATGTAACACCAATTGTTATGAATTAACCTCGAAATAGGTTCATACAAGTTTTATTTTACATACAACTTTTATGTAAAATATGCCTTGGTATGCGTTTCCATATACAAAGAATAAACAGAATTTTGTGTGTGTTTCATTACAGCTACATGGAGTCCATGGGGTACTTGGAGCGACTGTTCAAAGACTTGTGATAACGGAACTCAATACAGGAAAAGGGAATGCAATAGACATGGTCATCCAACAGCACAATGCGATGGAGATCAGCCAGAAGAGTATCAAGATTGCAATGCTGGACAATGCCGTGAGTGCTCTCTTTCCATTATGTCCGTCATATGGTTGTGGCATAACATTTCTGATTTGATACGTCTTGATCATGATCACCACGGATCCAAGTCAGAAAAAATACATTAGTAAAAAGAAAAAGATAACTTATAGATGCTTTGGATAAACATATATTACAAAAAAACTTCAATTCAGAAGAAACCTAGTAATGGATGATTACTTACATTGTGAACTTGATATGAAAATTAACACATCCAAGATAATTATGACACTTGGGGAATGACCTGTGTCAGTTGTTGCACGGTGTCACAATTTATTATAAAAGCATAATTTAGGCATATATTCATCCATGCGCAAAGCTGCTATCTGCAAAAATAAATGTTTTGATGTTCCATGGTTCAGGATGTATTTTTACATAAAGAATCTTTGAGAGGAGTCAGCTTTTTAGTTCGTGAAGTATGGGTAGACTCACTATGTATACTGTATGCAGCGCCTCAAGAAGGATAATTCGCACAGGGGATCCGCGGCTTAACGTGTGCAACATGTTCAGCCAGACATGGCCTTGGGAGTCCTCATCTGAAATAAAGGTTATGTAATAATAATGATCTGACTGGGGTAAAGTGATATCTGACCAAGAACTTCTAATACTTGCCATGAGTTGAAGTGATATTGACCTCATCTTTGGACAAAAACATTGCTCCTTACTAATTATAATCCATGATAACAACTCCTAATAGAGACAAATATTATGTAATAATTGGGAATCTTTGCCAGCGGCAATACAAAATAAGCTTGTCTTGATAGTCTTGGAGCTATTGCTGTGATGGTATCCTAATTATAATTTGTGATAACAAGTCTTGCCTAGACAGACTGTATGGGATAACAAGCTCTGTCTAGACACACTATATGACACTATATGCAAAAAAAAATCATATTCCCTAGGTGATACGCTTGTGGTAAAACGATAAGTAAGTTATAGTACTTGCCCGGAAGAAGGAATGTAATAGATATAATCACGCGACTGCACAATGCAGTGGAGAACAGCCAGAGGAGTATCAAAACTGCAATGCTGGACAATGCCGTAAGTGTACCTTTTTTCCCCCTCCATGCTCAATTCATTTAAGGTAGCTTGAACGGCTGATAATGCACATGACAAAATATATATTAGCTAAAGTGAATAGATTTTCGGAATGGGAACTAAAAACTATTTTTGTTTAAAGAAAACCCTTCCATGGTAACACAAGTTTTATTATATTCGGTCAATTCATTATGCTTTTTAAATAGTATTATCATTTTTTAATTCCGTAAAATATCAGACCCTTTGAATGAAGAAAAACAATTTTGTAGTTACTGAAATTAGTCAAATTTTCAAACACCTATGCATTTTTTTTTTCTAGAAACACTTTTTTCTTAAAGCCAACGGGAGATTGTTGCAAAATTGATAAGCTTTAATTTTCATTGACACCTTGTTTGTTAAAATGGAGTATGGAATGTATAAATGAGAAATCTGGCTATTCAAAGTTTCTAGAATAATCGCAATTAAATATGGAAGTACTAATATTACATGTTTTATGTTCGTTGACGATAAAAAAAAATCTTCACCATAAATGTTTCGACAATCTGTGATCAGATTACAATGCAAATGGAAAGATATACTTTCATTTGTAAACTTCTGCCCTAGAAAATAAAACGTTTGTAAATATTATTATTTTTTTTGCTCATAAACTTGACATTTTTTTATTTCTTAAGGTAGTCAAATTTACCTTGTACACGTACACAGTCTAGGGGAAATTGAAAAATGAAATATAGCGTAACTCAAAAACGCTTCGACGGAAACAAAATCTGAATTTGGAATACATTTTTTCACTATTCTGCACATTCTGTAAATTTTTAAACAAATTCTGTTCAGGACACCGTAGCCGTTAAAGATGTCATTGGAGACAAAATATTGAGTAGAAAAATACTAATTATAATACTATTACGATCCGTTGACCTAGGATTGAAGTTATGTTTAGTGTTTATCACTGTAGCAAGATGATTAATGGTTATGATTAATACGGATAGAAGAAGCGTTTTGGTTGTAAGAGTAGGATTTAAAGAATCATTCCGTGTAATACATACATGAAGTAGAGACTGTATTTTTGTCATTTAATCGTAGAAATCTACAAACCAATTAACCCTAGATATACGGAGCGATTTTCACAAACATATTATACGGAGTTGTGTTGTTGCAAACCCATCCCCTAAATTTTAATGATACTTTACTGATAGGTAGCAGTCATATCCTACCAATAATACCAAGGTTATCTGTAAATGTATGACGTCACTATGATGGCATAATTACCAAAATGTGAAAAATCGACATTGGTGCGGAAACTTTTGACAAATTTTCTTATCGTATTTATATACAGTGTTTTACTAAATATTGTAGAAAAATACTTGTTTTTTCCCCCGAAATATCAAGTTTTATATGAATATCTTATATAAAAATGACTTACAGGCACATTATTAAAATCATTGAGTTACACCCCCCCCCCCCTTTGACCTCCGGGCTTTGAAAGGACTCAGTGCCCCTTCTGACGGTGGTAGGGTCATTTTTTGTTTCTCAGAAATAAACGCAAAATATGAATTTATTGGTACACCAAAACATTTAGAGCTTCATGCAAGGAGGTTTTAGCAGCAGAACCAACCCCTTTCGTTGAACTAGCTAGGGTTAAAGTATCGATCATCTACGAAGATGCCCCAAACACCGTTTAAATTATACACATTTTTAAATATCTTACTCGTAGCAAGGGCTCGACTACTCTTCGAACCTTTCTCCCTCTACATTCTAGCAATAGCACATGTTCTTGTTGCCTTTAACACAGCATTTGATCAGCTGATAAGGACATATGTATTTTATCATTCATTTATAATTCATTCCGTATTGCAGCGCATTGGAGTGTCTGGAATCATTGGAGTGAATGCGATTACAATGACATTTTAGACTGTGGAATTGGGACACGTTACAGGTACAAGATGTGCAACAACTCTGTGTTTCCTGATGCTGCATGTTCTGGTACCCCACCAAAGGAGCAGTTGTGTTGTGAAAGTACGTGTATTTGTCAACAATCTTGGTGTTTTCTTCTAACTATGTCCACGCACATTGGAAAATGTCTGCAAAACTGTCAATTTTCATATCAGTAATTCATGGCGCATCCGACGGATCATATCACAGAAAGCCCGTCACAGTGCTTTCCGAGCGCTTGTCCTGCCCCGCATTCACTATGTCAATTCGCTCTTGTACAATGTGTGCTCTAAAGGTCTTATGCGATTGCAGGGTCTTCAAAATAAAACTGCTCAGCTTGTGTTTGCTTGTTGACGGGACCTGCTTGCATCCCTCCACTGGCTCCCCGTTAAACATATGATTTAGTTCGTAATTGCTTTGTATGTGTATAAAACAGCATTGCATCATCGCATTTAGCTGAATTTGTATCATTACAGAGTGTTCTACGGTCTCATAAACGAGCTGGGGATTCTTCGTTTCATGTTGCTGCTGCTAAATTGTGGAATAAGAACTCTCTAGAATTTATCATTATAGCACGCTCCTTAAATATATCTTCTTTCTTCAAACGATATAAAGCTGATCTGAAACGCTCATTTACAAGAAGCCAAAGAAAATCCACTCTTCTCTCTATTTAAAAACTCCATTGGTTCCTTGTGAAACAACGCATCAACTACCGTGCTCTACTTCACTGAAAACCTAAACTGGTCAGTGTGACTAACTAGTCAAGATGGTACCCATCTAGACTAGCTTTAAGTTAGTCAGTATTGCTGGACTAACAAGGATGACTAACTTAGCCTAGTCCAGCATGCTGGACTAGTTTCATTTTAGTTGTTTTACTAGTTTTAAATTAGTCTGTTGACCAGCTTGACGTTAGTCCAGCAAGCTGGACTAGTTTAGGCTAGTCGCTTGACTACTTATTGAAGTTGGTCAAGCTCTTTTGTACTGTCAAGCTAGTCAAGCTCTCAGTCTGGCAAACTCGTCAAGCAAGGTTTTGTACGTTAGTCAAATGGGCTTGACTAGTTTACAAGCTAGTCAAGCCTGGCTTGACCAACGTCAAACTAGTCAGGCAAGCTGGACTAACCTGCCTGACTAGTTTAAAGTTAGTCAAGCAGCTGCTTGACTAGTTAAAGTTGTCAGTGTCCACAAGTTTAATTCCCTCAATTATGTCAATGTTATTTCTCCAAACTACCTCTTTGCTTTAATTATCCAAACTCGCTGGATATTTGATATTCTTTTACAAGAGATACCTTTGGCATAGATAAATTTAAGCACTAAAAACTACAAAATTGCACCATTTTAGGCCAATTGTTTTTACATAATTGAGAGAAGATTATAATTCGTAACGCTTGTCTGCAACATTGTTTTGAAAGCTGGCATTACTTATCTTGAGTATACGTTTTTGCTCTAATATTGGAACACACTTACAACATCTATCATTTAAAATCATACCTATTAAAATCATCAAAACTATCTTTAAATTCATGTTTTAGGTTTTAAAATGTTTAATGGCTACACCTATTTTGTTGGCAACGAAGAAAAAACATACGATGATGCACGTGACTCCTGTAAAGAGCAACATGCAGAATTGGCAAGTGTCACCAGCCAAGAAGAGCAAGACTTTCTCGAAAGTAAGTTGAACCTTTTGTATACAAAAGCACACGAGATGGTGTGAATTGAGACCGTTTTTTTAAAGGATGAATTGAAGAAATCAAAGAGTTGTTGTTAGTTTTATACTCCTCTTTTACATAATGACAATACTAATAATATAAACCAGACGTTAATAGAGCGTCTCTCTTGGGGATCGAAGCATTTAAGGCTACGGTCCCTAAATGGGTGCCATTTTTGCCAACGGCATCTGTACTGCAACTTTTTACTTACTTACGCATATCAGAATAATACAATTTTTGGTGTAGCTATGTAATAGAGTCTATAGTTTATACATGAGACTTTAGTAGTGATTTCACGTCCATTATCAAGGTCAACATTATGTCAATGAACTACTTCGAAAAATTTACACCTTTTTCGCCGAAACCTTTTTATGATGTTCGAACGATTCGCCTGTTTTCAAATTTTGACAGATTGTAGGCTTGATACTTTTTATTGAATTACAAATAATATTTTATAAATGTGTTGTGTTGATTTTGAATGATAATGTAACAAACCCGCGTTGTTTTGGCCGAAAAACCAGACGTGAATTATGACTCTGAGTTCGCCCTGTTTGAGCTGTGAATAGCCTGATTTTAGTATCTACATTATCTACATTTTGTCTGATATAAGCATTCACATAATTTACTTACAAATCGAGCATTCCAATGGGGCAAACATTGCAATTTTTATGTAAACAAAAGAAAAATACGGCATTCTAATGTTTATGTTTTAGATTTTAGTTCACGATCTCAACAATGCCTTGATAGCTCAGCGGCAGAGCGCTCGCTTCGTAATGCATGACTAACTCCTGCCATAATCCATGGTTCGAGTCCCCGCAAAGGCAGTGGAAACTATTTATCTTTAAAATGTCATGTTTGAAAAATAGTTAGGATTCACATTTTCCTGAGCATGTGGATTCCTCGTACCCTTAAGGCCGGACTATAGTTGGCCTCCGAACATAATTTTCCCTACCAAACATTTGGTCGTGAGGTTACTAAATATTCGTCATCAAACTTAAAGTATGAACGGGTAATAAAAATTTGGTCCAACGTATATGGCAATTCAATAACATGTGCAATCTAGCGCGAAATTTTATTTGGTCTCAACACGGTGTTGAAGTTATTTTGTTTGGAGTCACTCGACATTTTGATGTCACGACCAAAAAAATTTGTTTGAAGGCCGACTATGATTTTCCCGTATAGTGAATATTTTTAATCATAACACCTGATTATACATTTTGGGCGTTTCGACGATCCCATTCATTCTGAGAGGTTGTATGTTTTGTCCAGCCAATTTGATATAATGATAAACAGATATATGGCCATAAAAAAATAAAGCCCGCTTTCTTACAAAAAATAATGGATATAAACCAAAGCTGTCATACATTGGCCAACAATATGAATAGATATAGCTATATTGA
>JXSR01S008202.1:57031-75864 GCA_000969725.1 Ophiothrix spiculata
AGGAAGAAGGTACATGGGTATGGGAAGACGGAACAAAGGTAAGCTTTATATACATAATAAAGACTCCAAAAAAATATCGGCTAAACTAAAAAAAATGGCTCGTGAGGCTATACAGAACACGTAATTTAAGATTTATGTATAAACACGGGAATTTCAGCTTTTATTTGACACCATATTTCGAAAAAGTTGTTGATTTTTTTATTGCACTGTACAAACCAGTAACGCAAGAGTAACGAAAATACTGTAAACACCAATATTTTCGCGCTCAGTAGTTTTCGCGCACGGCCAATTTGGACCATTTCGTGTATTTTACATCGAACATCAGCCGAACATTTATTTTCGCGCTAACATAATTTTGCACGAATTGCGCAGAAGTAAGTGTAGCGCAAAAATACTACTTATACAATAATGAGGCGAGTTTGGTCACTGAAGCACGCAGTTATGTAAGCATCACCCATCAAGATATTGTTGTTGTTTTTTTCGCATGATGAGAAACAACATAAAACGAGAGAACAACATTCAATTGGTAGTCATTACTAGCATGGCACAGATACCAGACCACAGAGGAGGAATAACGATGCATATATATCGTCATCATCATTTTGGTCTGGTATCGTTATACTGTTGAAATATTATAATATGATGCGACTTTTTGTTTGCCAGCCCGTGAAAACGGTGTTGTGAGAACAATGACGTCACATGCAAACCCTTTATTGAATCTCAAGTTTTATATCATTTCTCATCATTAATAAGATGAAAAAATAAAACAAATGTCTTGATGGATGATGATTAGAATCCAATTACAAATGGTTTAGAAAAAATCGCGAGCTTCTGTGACTGCTTGTACAGTGCAAAAATGAAATTAGCAACTTTAAAAAAAATGACATCAACGCTTTAAAAGGCAATAATTTCAGTGCTTTTCAGTAAACTGTCAGAAATAGAGTGTCAAATAAAAGCTGAAATTCCAGTCATTGTTCACAACATCTTCAAATTACGTTTACGAGTTGTTTATTGGAGCAGAAGCTATTTGAGGTGAGGCTATACTTAAATAGCGGATGTGTTCAAAAGTCTAGTTTAAACTTTTAAAAACGTTAGTTGGCAACAATATCAGTATCAGTATCTTTTGCTGAAAGAGAACTCGCAGTTTATTTTAAACAAAAATAATAGGGTATATTGCTAGACTATTAAGGAAGATCCAAGAAGTGGGTAAATATTTGATGTGCAAAGTCTAGGTAGGCAGGAGGGACAACATTTAAGAACAAGAAAAGGACTGAAAGAAACAACCAGTCCAAAAAGTCAAGATTTGTTGGGAGAATATATCAAAAGACATGTTGAGGGAGCTAGTAGACAATTACTGGACTAATTTGGTTTGACAAGTGTTGAAAACTATGTGGACAACAACTTCAAGTAATAGAACTTTTAAAGTTATGTATATAATTTAATTTTGACATGTATGTTCTGTTTTATTTCATAAAACTGAACATATTTACATTGGGGTGTAATCATATAAGGTAAAGGTAAAGGGGACGTCCTTGGTCGGAGTGCCCATCTCTCTATCTCTAGCGATTGGGCCAGACTCAAATTTTGCGGAGAGGGGATCACCACACCTCCTGCACCGCGAGCCTGTTACCTTCCCAGCATTGATGAATGCCGGTACCCATTTGACACCTGGGTGGAGAGGAGCACATAGGAGTGAGTTTCTTGCTCAAGGAAATTACACATGCCGCTGAGCGGATTCGACATTGCCAATACCCAATGATTAACAGTCTGAGACTTATACCGTTCGGCCACGCGTGTCTCCTAAAATCATATATGACACACGGTATAGACCATATCTATAATTGACATACTCCCGCCGTTGATGGGGTAAATCCACAGAACCGGGCGGGGAACGGGAACTCAGAACGAGGCCAAGTATGATAAATACACTACTTGCTGTCAATTATAGATATGGTCTATATTTTATACGTAAAAATAACATTCATTTAACTATTTATATATATATATATTTTTTTTTTTGGTAATATGCATTTATTTTTGCATAGTTGAATTATGAACACTGGCGAAGTGGAGAACCTAACGACCAGGGAGGAGAAGATTGTACTAAAATTGATCCATCATTGTTTAGATGGCTTGATGTTGGATGCACAGTAAAATATCCCATGTATATATGTAAATCGCTAATTGTGCGTCAAGGTTAAATCAGATGGTGTCAATTTACATGACACGGCATTCAAACGAAAGCAACATATATTTGAAGGAAATCACTGTAAATGTAAAAGAATAGTGTTTTGTAATAGTTACATTCATCACTTTCTCTGAAGTGTAGGGTGTGACCGCTGCTTTAACACTCGTCTAGTCTGTCAAGGGGTTGTTGTAACTCTGTCGACTTTGTTTGGGTTCAATACAAACGCATCAAAACGAACAAAAGATATATACCAAATGCTTTTGGGGTAATAACTTTTAAATCCCCAGTTATTTTGATGAATACAGATATTGTTACCATTTGGTTACACAGTGTGAAGAAAATATGAAAATTTGACTTTGTGTTCTTTTAAAGAGAATGTCCTACATATTTTATATATGCATAAAGCAGTAGTAAAAAGGAGTACGTTTTAGACCAAAGCTAGTTGTAAAATTTACTACTCACCACGTTTAGGATTGTATAATTTATTGACAGCGTAGTATTTCTTAGTATAAATAGTATTGTTTTCATTACAATACTCTATTTTAATTTGAATACACATTGAACAAGATTATAAACAATGTTAGCCATTTGTTTCATGCATCCCTGCAGCGGGGGATTTAAGGAAAAGGGCCCTGTCAGCAACTTAAGATGGGGGGCCTTTTTAAAACAAAAAATGGTCGGAGGAAAATATAACGTTTTTGTTGTGCGCTAAGCGCGCGAAAAAACCCGGTAAATTATTAAATATCACCTAAAAATTGCTTAAAAATCTTGAAATTTGTGCTAAAAATTGCCAATGTGGATACATTGTCTTGAATTTCGCGCAAAATTTTTGCCATTTTACGTGCAATTAAGGTTTGTGACTGGGGAAAATCCCCCCAGTGTTGCCACTGGTTATTAACTGGTAAAATTGACCCCACAAAGCTTTTTCTTGGGTCCATCGCAATATCTTAGGGGAAAAAGTTGTGTGGGGCCCAGTGTTCTGCTCGGGCCAATGATGTTGCAAGAACACTGGGTCCGGGGGGGGGGGCACTGACCTAGAAAGGTGATACGGGTATGTGCGGCCCTCAAAACGCACAACCTTTAGTTCGCAAACCTTATTTTCGAAAATTTTCAGTTCTCTAAAGCCTCATTTTTGGAAATTTAGTTCCCAAGACCCCGGCATTTTAAGCGAAAATGCTAGTGACTTTGCTGATTCTTAAATCGACCACTGATAAGGGTCCCTGCTTGGATCTCAAAAACAACGAGGCCATAGTATCCATTATAGCCCACCTTCACGTAGACCACCTTCTTGAGCAAAAGTTAGGTTACTCTCCATATTTGTATGGGGGCCTGTGGGCCCATGCAGTGTCCTTCAAAGGTCCTTAATGGTGTGAAAGAACGCTGGTTTCTCTTTAAAATTGTAGCCGATATTTTTTTTTTCTGCCTTTTTCCTTTTCCTTTTCTTTCTTTTCCTTTCTTTCTTGTTTTTTTTGTTTTTTTTTTTTTTTTTTTGGGGGGGGGGGGCCCTTAGGGCAATTTTTTTAGGGGGCCCCGGTCAGCAATTGCTGACTTTGCTGACTGTTAAATCCGCCACTGCATCCCTGGGATATTTGCTTCTATAATAATCTATAATATGATTTGTTATACATTCTTGATTACTGTAATTAGATATTTATGTAAAATCATATTATAACCTGTCTTTAACTTCATGTTGTGCACTATATTTATATAAATGTAACATAGTGTTATAGGTCGAACTTTATAGTCCGTCATTTTATCATTCATATAAGGCCAAATAAAATTAATAGTTTGTCTCAAAGCTCCCGCGCGCATTAGGTTTTTCACCCGCATTAGTTTCCCTCAAAATCCTAAAAATTGAATTTTTTTTGCCGCCCTTAATTTTTTTTTCACCAAAAATATGAAAAAAACTAATGACAACAATGGTTTATTTACTTTACTTGATTCTTTATTGTGTTTTTGAGTTCTAAGAAAGCCACCGTGTAAATATTGAGGGGTTACATATGGAACTCTTGTAAAATAGCTCTCATGACTTCTGTCACACACGAAAAAAAAAACTAATAAAAAAAAACCTTACAAAAAAAAAACGCATTTCGCATTAGTTTTTCAAGAGTAGAGAGCTTTGAGACAAACTATTAATTTTATTTAGCCTAATCAATTCAGCAGTGTGCATATTAAGGTGGAGTTTATGTTATCGATGGGAAAAATGCTTAAACTCTAATATGAATGATGAGCATTAAATCAATTTGAAAAAGTTCCAAATGTTAATTTTCAATCAACAAATAGGGATAACTCAGAAGATTGTTTTAAATAAACCCATAATGAATCAATGAAGTCAGGCATATTAAAGGCTGTTTTTGTCGATCGCAACGTTACTGAAATACTTGGTGAGCCACCTTTAAAATGTTAAAATGTAAAATTGGGGTCAATAGATTGGTATCGTTCTCCACTATTAAATGTCACTAAGATTATCAAAATCGAGTTATAAAAGGTGATTTCCGAAATCTGGATTTGGGCAAAATTGGCCATCAAATCAAAAGCTATATTAGATCTAAATATCGGTTTTAATCTTTTTTTTGTTTTTGCTTTTTTGCTAATAAAGACCGGAAATAATGATTCTGATTATTATTTCTGATAATGATTACATATCATGTAAGTTTGAGCGTTATACCATGCATATATATCTTTCTTCAAAACGGTGTTAAAAGTCAAAAAGGGTCAAAGTTGATATATACACAAGGGCACATTTCAGTTCCTGAATTTTGGTTATTCCATTCCTGAATTCTGGTTATTAATGTCTCAGCTTGCTCTCGCTGGTTATTTCCTTAATTTTCTATTCTACTGCTTGAAATGGACAGTAATGTAGTACCACACAAAAATATAACTTAGTTCTTGAAGTTGTCTTTCTTGGAATGTTTTACATAAACATGATAAACAGACCTTTTGGTTGACATTTTTATCATGCTGTAATGAACAGGATAGTCATGAGTTTTTGCTTTTAACATGTCTGCGTAGATTTTGTAAAATGACATATGGTTTGCCACTTTTTAAAATTTATATTAAGTATTGGTTGGTACAAATAGAATACATCTAGGTTGATCCTTTCATTTATTTCAATTTAAAAATTCATGAAGAAAACGTTATCTTTTAAAGAGTTTAACGATTAATGCGGACATCATTCAAAATATACGTATTCACTTTCGTTCCTGTAAATTATATTTGACTGAAGAAACTCACATTAAGATAACCATTGGAGTTTTTGCTTTTTTGATGATTATGACACGTTTTATAATATATTAAAATGACAAGTAGCCGACTGTATTGCTAGCTCGTGATTAACAGTCAAAAATGAGACATGTTCTCACAAAAATGGCAAAAGCCGAAACTTTGGAATAATTTACATCTAAAGTAAATCATGGTTTTGAGATCAGCTGAATCTCTATATCATCATATGTAACTTGTATGGAAGTATATTTTGAAAATCAAATCTATGGTTGGAGGTGCTAATACAATAACTATAAATTAGAGTTGCGGTTAATTATTATTATTTATTTATTGTTATTTTGATACAGTCAATAAAAAAAACGCAGCTTAACGTATTAATATATCCCAAATGTTTGTTGCATCGAGTCCGGATTGTCTTGATATTCTTGTTATTTCGTATTCATGTGTATATGTGACCCGTCATATCGAAAGGTACCTTAAGGTCGGCAAGATCAAAATTGATTTTTTGGTCTCATCTGAAAGCTGAGATTTTAAGCTTTAAAATGACACCTTGATTTCGGTTATTGGATGTTCGGTTGCGAAGTTACATGCAAATTGGTGAAAGGCATCGGGCTGATTCGGAAAACTATAGTTCTGAGAAAATCGAGTTTAAAGTTTTTGTACATAGTAAATCTTGAATAGAGAGAGGATTTTCAGCTTGGTTTTTAATACATTTTTCTTATGTTTTGGATGTTGGAACCTGATTAATATGACAGAATACACTTCAATGATAACCTTTCTGATGAAATTAGAAATTCGACCTTGGACGTTCTTTTTGACTATGATTAGCTTCAATGGCCCGTATCTCGTAATGTACTATGCCAGTATTAAGGTACCTTTCGATATGACGATCCACATATATATGTAGCTCATAATTCGCGAAAATAATTCTGCAAAATTTGTGAAGCTCCAATATGGATATCAAAACAAAACATTTTTCTCGATAAGCAAGATTGCTTATTAAAACATTGTGGTAAATGGGTTCTTAATCAGAATATCATACATCAAATTACCCATATGTTCAAATTACCCATTATGTTCAAAATTAGGTCGACCTTGGTTTTATTACTTGATATTAAGAATGTATTATAGTAGAAACCATACAAAGGATTACAAAAAATTGCATTATCACGTAATTGAAATCAACACTATACACTATTGAGTTGATGAAAATGGTTGACTAGAAAAAAAAAACACTGTCAATAAATATGTAATGTTTGATATAACATGTAATATTGATAAGTCTTCTCTATATATCCATTATCGTTGTCTGTAAAATACCAACATTGTTCAAAAAATGCTCACTGATGCTAAAGGGGGTGGCATCAAAAATAGTGGAAGGAGGAAGGTGACTTGCATTGGTAATATTAAACTTTGCTCCCTCATTATTTTCTTAATAAGGCAACTTCAAGTTGACATTCTTAATAATATCAGAAACTCTCCCGCTTGTAATATTACCACTCATTTGAAGTCCGTCCACCACTTTTGTTGCCATCCCCTTGAGCATCAGTGAGTATCGGCTCCATTAACTTTATCACACCCGATCGTCGTGCCTATAGCCATTTTGGGCGAGGTGCGCAATTATCGTGTCTATAGCCATTTTGAGCGAGGCCCATGATCATGGTGTCTATAGCCACTTTATATAATTAAATAGTATCCCCCGTTATAGGACACTGGAATTTGATGAGACCATTTAAGGGCCATTTAAGCTAAGTATAGACAAATATCACGTCCAAGGTCAAATTTCCAATTTCATCAGAAACGTTACTTTTGAAGTGTACTCTATCATATTAATTAGGCTCCAACATCAAAAACATAAGACAAATATGTTAACAACCAAGATGAAAACCCACTCTCCATTAAAGTTTTACTTAGTAAAAAAACTTCAAGCTCCATTTTCTCAGAACTATAGTTTTCCGAATCAGTCCGATGCATTTTGCCAATTTGGATGTAACTTTGCAACTGTAGATCCAATAACCAAAAGTAAAGTGTCTCTCAGCTTTCAGATGAGACCAAAATATACATTTTGATTTTGGGACCCTTAAGGTACCTTTCGATATGACAGGTCACAAATGTACATTACGCATCTTCTGCGACACCTACGTAACATATGGCTTAATTACGATAATAATATATGTTTCGAATTTTATTTTACTTTCAAAGCACATTTTTTTTTCAAATAATTATACGATACGGAAAAACAGAAATTATAAACAAGGTATACCGTAACGGATATCACCTTGTTTAGGCTTTCGCCAAGGAAACCCAACTTGGTACTTGGTACCAAGTAAGCTGAAAGAAGCTTATCTTTAACAGGTCTCCAAGATGTTTTTTTAAATTCAGTTTTGAATGCAGGAGGAAGACCGGAGCACCCGGAGAAAAACCTGCGGAAGCGAGCATTGACTGCAAGGCGAGGTAACTACCGCTGCGCCAACCCGCTACCCCATATTAGCAACACGAAATGGATAATAATTTTATCAGAGATTATGCCTAATGTATTGAATGTGACCCCATCCCCCCCATAAAATTACATTAAAGGGGCAATTCACGATCAAGTTTTCATGCCCAAGGTCACCTCGATCAAAATTGAGTTTCAGCTAGTAAGAATTCTTAACTTGTATGTGTTAAATTCACTTGAATGGAACATCAATCAAATTACTAATATCATAGAGCGAATAGTTGTACATAAATATTTAATAGTTTAATTTCGTATTATGTTCTACATACAAAGAAGTACACTACATACAATGTAACAACAGAACCAACGCTAAATAAAGGCGTCTCCTAGGAACTTATTATCAGCAGTAACTCAGGTTTAAAAAAGGACGTCAGCGTGAAATCTGCGAGACGTTTCACAAAGATAACGTTTGGAATCATATACTGACGCCATGGTTCAGCGGAGGGGATGAAGAAACACAAAATTACACAAAGCTTGGTGTCCCTGCTCATCATATCCATACTGCTGTATATAGCAGGTAAGAAATGGTCCATGACCTTCAAAGTTTCACTTATTTGCTATTTTTGTCAGATTCACATGGTATTTAGTTGCTGGGGTTCCAGTGCACAATGGGCCAGGGTTGTCAATAATTCAAAATTCGACCCCTTCAAAATGTCAATACATAAATTTAATTTTCAGGTACCTTTTTCAATGTTCATACCAATTTAGTAACTAGCTGTGGGTGTGTGCAGTGGCGTAGCCAAGTAGTGAAAATCCCCCATCCCCAAACCCCCTCTGATAAAACTTTAGTGCAAACATCGGGACGAGAAGAAAATAAATTAGGACGAAAAAAATATAAACAGGAAACATAAACATTCTCCATCTTTTTTATGATAAAACTGATCTCTATGTATTTAAAACATCCATTTCATTTTTCCTCACTCATTTGATAGGGTAAGCAAGGCTATCATAGGAAATTTTAAATCTATCATGCAGCTTAGGTACAGTATAAGAAAACTAGTCTATAGTTAAAAGATAAATAGACTGTTTTAGGTACCATTTTAATAAATTAATAATATTGCTCGGAGTCATATACCCAAATCAAATGAAAATAATATCAGTGTCATTTTTATCAGAAGTTTTATAGACAGTTTTACCAAACCAAATTAAAATCAACAATGAGTAGTAGTGTTTTATTTGGTAAAGCATTCTTAATAGTGATAGAAATGTCATTTGTTAATGTTTTGCCGAGATGTAATGTTCTAAGTGGTCAATTAACTATTACAATTATTAACATAAAATAAACAAGGTCTTTTCTTTAAATTTCAAATGTGGTGTCCTCAAAATGTGCATTGTGCATATTTCAAATTAGAAACCAAACAAGGGCCGAGATCGATTAAAGAGTAACCGTACTACGAAGTTGTTTGATTACATGAAACGAATTTACCGGTAATTTTGAAAACTACACAAAATGTCCATTTAGTTATGATAGACGAAATGGTTGTAGGTAATTTTGAAATAAGAAAACACAAACAAATGTTGTTATTCATTTTGAGTATTATAGACAATAATGAGCCTTAAAAATGTGGTTTCAGACAACATGATGCTCTTAGATATTAAGATTAGACAGAAAGGTGTTATACAATTTAGCATTTTTTTCATCACAGTATAAAGTGGAATCGCAGTGTCACTTCTATATTTTGAAACAACAGTTTGTATTACTCAACTTCCCTGCACATTATAGTGTCTACCATAATGATGATGCAATCGAAATCGTAAATCAATTACTCATTTAATGGCATTAATAATGTGTAATTAAAAATTATACATTAATAATTATTATCAAAATGAAACAACAAAACCAAAATTTTCTTCTTCTTCTTCTTCTTCTACTTCTTCTATATTCCAGGGGTATGTGAGACAAAGGTTTGCATTATTAGGCAACAGAGAGATCCAACTCAAAATTTTAAACTGAGATGGGTTCTATCTCTACTGAAAGAAGACCTGTGCACTTGCACAAAGGTTGAACGTGAAATCCGTCCTTGTATAAGAGGATACCTGATACCTATGCCGAAAGCACTAGGTTATTTCTACACCGATAACCCAGTTCAGTTAATCAACACGACTGACCAAGCTGCTTTGAGTGTTTTATTAGGATGTACAGATGATCCAGGTAAGGCATTCGTATATCTGAATTATTTTTGCACATAATAGCCAACTGCCAACCAATGTTTGGAATGAGGTCTCAAAACCGAAACATTGGTATGACATCGTTCATAGATTGTGTTTAGGGACCGTTCACAAACACTTATAAGGGGGGGATGGCCCTGATGCAAAAAAAAAATATCGCGGAAAATTTTAGGGGCCCCCCTTTTCGACCTCAAAAAATTTAAGGGCCCCCCTTTTTGTGACAAAAATTAGTGGTCAACCCCATAGAAAATTTTTACCGGAAAATTTGTGGTAATTTTTTTCAAGACCCCCCCCCCCCCCTTATGAGGGTGAAAAATTTTAAGGGCCCCCCTTTTCGCATCAGCCCCCCACCCCTTTTCGCATCAGGCCCCCCGCATACAAGTGTTTGTGAACGGTTCCTTACCAATGCTTGTCGGGCGACCAGTTGAGGTGTTACCATACCATAACACAAGGATAACAAGCGACAATGCCATGAGGCTTTAACCCTCGTCTACCCAGGGGGGAGGTTTTTTTTTTGGTTTTGTGTTAAACCCCTTAAGGTTTTTTCCCCGCTGCATAAAAACGCAAGGCCGTCAAATTCGGGGTGTAGGGGGGTTGGTTAAGCCCTGGAAAAATTTAAGTCGCCATTTTGAAAAATATATGCATGCTATACAGCTGAAACTTTCAGGGTATGGTAGAATTGTCATTTCCTTAGCAAAGAAACCCGACGAAAATTGGTCATTTAGAACTTTTATAGAAACATTTTGATTTTGGTGGCCATTTTTGCCAAAATCCTGATTTTTCTATCCAAACGAGCTTTATGACGTTATAATTACGTAACGCCTTGGTATCATTGGTTAGGGGAGGACCATACCTATCTTTTTCATTTCATTTTTAAGATAGTTTTCTGTTCGACAAAGTTCAGATTCTTACAAGCTTGATGTGAACTGCATATCATTTTCTTTGTGATATTTAGTATGTTGTTTGATTTATTGTCTGTATACTTAACCAATAGCTAAGTTTGAAATCATCTTTATCAGTGAACTTTAACAGTGCTTAGTTTGAAATCATCCATGTTAGTATACTTGGCCAGTGGTAAGTTTGAATACATGCTTCTGAGTATTCAAAAGTCTAATAAACTTGAATGGAAAATTTGACATGCATGTATATGATGGGTGCTGCATGTTAGTCCGAAACGTCGTTAGTCTGAAACGTCATCAGTCCGAAGCCTCATCAGTCCGAAAATAAAAATAGCTTCATCAATCCGAAGCTTCGTCATTCCGAAACGTCATTAGTACTAAGCTTCGTCAGTCCGAAAATGCGAAACGCTTCATCAGTCCGAAAATAAAGCAGTCGTCAATCCGAAAATAAAAAACACATCATCAGTCCGAAGCGTCGTCAATCTGAAGCGTCATCAATCCGAAAATCAAACACATGTCATATGTCCGAAAAAAACAACACGTCATCAGTTCGAAATAAAAATAATGTCGTCAGTCCGAACGCTAAAATAATAACACTTCGTCAGTCCGAAAATTAAAAAAAAACCACTTCGTCAGTCCGAAAATTAAAAAAGCACCTCATCAGTCCGAAAATTAAAAATAATTAATTAATATTCGGACTGACATAGTGTTTTTTTGATATTCGGACTGACATAGTGTTTTTATTAATATTCGGACTGACATAGTGTTAATTTTTAATATTCGGACTGACATAGTGCTTTCATCAATATTCGGACTGACATAGTGTTTGCTATAATATTCGGACTGACATGGTGTGTTTTTGTTCATATTCGGACTGACGAAGTTTTTTTCATTTTCGAACTGATGACGTGTTTGATTTTCATTTACGGACTGACGTCGTAGTTATTCAAAATTCGGACTGAAATAGCTTTTTATCACGATTCGGACTGATGAAGTTTCGGACTGACTAGTGATAAAAAGTATTCGGACTGACGACGTGTCGGACTAAGGTAGTGTTTCTTATTTTCGGAGTGACAAAGTGTATTTTCGGACTGATGAACCCCTAAGTATAGGAAATTTGCACTTCGGACTGATGACGTTTCGGACTAACGACGTTTCGGACTGAGATTGACGCCCCGTATAGGATTATTACTCTTGTACACCGTTTATACATTTTGATGAACAAAAAGCAGCTTTTAGAAGTGCCAGCTACAGATATGTGTTGATGTTGTTCTTATTTTCATTTAAAACGGATTGTATGCCTCCATGGGCTATTTTGGTGAGTTATTTTTATATGTCTTAGCAATAGAGTATCATGCTTGAGACAAGTTATACATTCAAGTTTCTGCTTACTATGGCCATTTTGCTGCAATTTTGGTATACAGGGTGATCAAACATGCATTATCTCAATAATTAACCTGATCCAATAGACTTTGGTTTATTTGTTACTGTTAATCCGTGTAATTACGGTATTACATTTACAAGAAGTCATTACTGTTATTCATCAAAGTTTTCACAACGCATGAAACTCGTCATGAAAATGTTGACCTTTGAACATTTTTGAAACTAGTTGTGGAAATACCCTGAAAATGACAAAGTTTATCCTCGTCAAACTTTATTCAAAACATCACCTACCATTAATATTTTGGCATACAGAGATATGTTTGTTCCTCGTTACAAGTATGCAACAATTATTCTTGTAGGATTTCAACTTAATAGCATGACGACTTTCAAACGATTGGTATTTTTTCACAATTTTTCGTACAAGTCAATGGGCTTCTCCGCCACCGTCTTCTCAACCATCGGCTACCCCGTCGGCTCACATTTTGAACCATAGATCTCGTAATATTTGTTCAATTGTCATGAAAGTTTCAGCATACGAAAAACAATTAAATGGCAAATATAATGATACCAAATTTGTTGTACTAGGTATTAAACTTGAATAAAACTGCATTGAACTACGAAGAGAGAGTTTTTATGTTACATTTCCCCCGTATTGGCATGACCAATTTATAGATGACTTATGATCTACTGTAATACTGGCATGATACAACTTTGCTATGTTTGTATCGGAATGCTAGGGGAAATGAAAGATCATTATAATAATCAGATGAAGACACTGAAGACAGAGATTTATTTATCTGAAGAAAAAATTACATACTATTTAAATCGACCTGTTTATTCAATATTATATTATTAGCAACTTCAAACTAGAAAACAGATCGAATACCATGTCAGTTAATTAAAAAAGATGCTTGCATTATTATGTTTTATAACAAAAAAGTTTGGTTTCAAAAATGTGTATAATTAAATTCAAAGAGAGCAAAGCTCCTTTCAATTCCACAGTCAATAATATTGACATGAAAAATCATTCATTTTTGACCTGTTTATGCCGTATGACTCATCATATACATTCTAATTATAGTCCTTTTTGAGCCACCACATATTTTTGTAACAAGTGTTTGTTATCTTATAATCTAGAAATATAATCTCAATAAGAAAAAAGCCCGGACAGCGGTCAACGGCATTTGTATTTTTTTTTTTAATGCTGCCGAATTCGGCAGTCTGTAACATCCTTGAAAATGCCTAGTTACCTTGCGCAAGTAATTCGCCGTATCCCGGGACGCCTAAAACATGTCAATGCTGTTACCAAAAATCCTATTTCATGTTGATTGAATATATTATAACCTTTAAATAAGTTATAATTCCATTAAACATGTTATTTCAAAGAATTGTAAATAAGAAATGCATTATGGGATATTGTCCATTTAAATCCACACATTTTTTTGTATATATATATTATTAGGGAATTAATTGATTCTTTAAATCATCGTAACTCGAGAACGGTAAATCCGTTTGACCTCATTTAAAAACTATTTTTCTTCTTTTTAAATGAACTTTCTTGTAAATATTATTTTAAATCTATAAAAACAATTCTAAATTTATCTATGGAGTACCTATCAAATGGCTTTCACATTTATTCCGTTACCACTAGAATAAAGCAAACTATCAGCTGCCTACAAATTACGGCGCTATTGACTATATTCCCAGTAACTACACGCGATAAAGTTTGGGTCGACGAGGCAATTAGGATAAAATGTCTTGCCCAAGAACATAACTCAACTCGTTGACCGTAGCGGGGCTCGAACTCACGACCTTCTGATTCGGAGTCCTGCGCTATTCCACTAGACCACGCGAGCTTTTGCACTAACGGAAGTGCTTATGCACTAACGGAAGTGTTAAGTGTTATTATGAATTTCTCATTGTTTATAAAGCCCTGATTTAACCAAATGCTGGATATAAATCACACAAATATACATTTGTTTTGATTAAAGGGCTCAATTCTCAACTTTACTAACAAAAATTCTCAAACACGTGCTAAAAATATAATATTTAGAACATAAGAATACAGCCACCAAAAGTGCAAACTTTTTGACATGAAGTTACCAATAATTTCCTAGCTATTGGCATGACAAAAGTGTTTTGAAACTGCATGATATGTCTTATATGTTTTGGGCATACATTTTCAACGTATTTCTTCTTCGGTACGCAAAATGGTTTGCCTTTCGGGCCTTTTGTTATTATGATTTGAAAGAAAAAAATCAAATGAAAGCAAAAATATTTGACCGTCCAGCCCAAACCAGCAGTAAATGCCAGCTTTTGTCATTTTCACGTTTTTAATTATTTGCAAAGACCATGCTCTAATGATTAAAATGACACCTTAATAAAGTTCACACGATTTCCAGAAGTCAAGTTATGGTCCGTCAAAGTTTGTCAGGGAGTAAAACGTATAACTGAGATAAACGCGTTCCAAAGTTTAGTAAGCCCTAAATTTTCTGTTGATTGTCTTAAGAATATACCAATTTATTTCACATTTCCTATCATTTTCTTGAAATGAAACTTTGCTGGTATTTTGTAGTAATCACTAGGATTGTGAATCTGTCATAAAATCGATTTCGGCAAATTATGACCTTGACATGTATTTTCACCTGTAGCGCAAAATGAAGTTTCTGGCATTTACTGCTCATACGGGCTGGAAGGTCACATATGTACTGTATTTGTTTAGAAAATAGATGTATTATTATAAAAAGAAGGAATCATTTTTATCTAATGTTTAAGAATTTTATTTAATAAGTGAATGGGAAAAATGTATGTTAAATTTGGTCAGCTCACAATAAGGTGACAATTTGTATCCGCATGAAACCATGGCGACGCACGTAACTAGTATTTTCACAATGTGCCAAGGTGTTTGATTGCTAAGGAAAGATACGAGACATTTCATTTGTAATATTCATCACATTCATGAAATGAGTGATGATCATATTATGTAATAATTAAGTTGAAGGGATTGGTTACATCGACATATCAAACGATTTTCCTCGTGAATAAAAAAAAATGTGAACGGATAACAGATGCTCTTGACTTTAATAAATGCACCAGAACAAACATTTCTTATTGTTTTAGTACTTTCAAATAGAAAACAACGAAAGAAATCGGTAGAAAAATAAGCCAGATAATACCAATATAGTAACAACACATGGCTTATAGTCCATCAGCTGGTTCTGAAAAATAAAATGTTACTTGGGCACCATTGGTGACAAAAATTCAATTTTATTACCGACTTCTCCTATGAACTCCGCATATGGAATGATATTTCTCAAAAATAAAAAGTTGATCAATAGCGAGATTTGGGCAATTTTGTCCAAAAAACCATGACTTTTGGCCCATTTTGGATAAAAACAGTGTTTTCTAAAATTCTAGCTTTCGATTGTGAAAACATCAAGTGAGAATTTTGAGTTTACCTATATACAATGTTATAATGACTATAATATTAATTCATTTGTTAAGTATTACAATAGATTTTCCTATAAACAGGGGCTATTTTGGTCGAAATTTCATGTTTTTAGTGGCTTACAAAACTTTGCCATCTCATTTTTAGTTGTAAGAGTGTAATTTTAGTAACAGTTTTAACTCAAAAATATCTTTATATATTACTCTTCTTGTTACCCAAGAAAAAAATGAGTGAAACACTGTTTGGGAGCATTTTTTGGCCAAAAACAATAGTTTGGTCTGATTTTTGAAAAAAAAAATCAATAAAAAATAAGATATTCAAATATTTGTCTTTTTCGAGGTAAAAACGCATGTTTTCTTTCACTGTTTACTTATTTGTTTACTTCTTAACATGATAGTAGATTTTTGGCCAATAATTTAGTTGCGCAATCAAATATTTGGATAATTTGTCCAAAAAATGAAATTTTTTACATTTTCGCATGAAATCCGATCTTTAAAAATTGTTACACGCTACGATTTGGAAATACAATGACTCTAAGATTGTTATTGAAAACAAAACTATATATATCAGAAAAAAAATCAACACTTCAAGTGAGTTTTAAGCAATTGTTGCCATAAAAAAGCCAAAAAGTACATGGACCAAAATCTGAAATTGAACACAAATATGATTTATAGTTGGAAATTTTGCCCACTGTCCTCTACGTCTTTTTTGCACCTTTTATGGTAAATTTCACAAGTTGGCAGAAAATGTTCTTGACAATATCCTTGAGTGCAATGGAAAATTTTCTCTGGTCGACTTTGTCTTGTCAGGGTTGTGACAAATAGAGATCGTAAAATCTCCAATCATGTGTTGAAATTTCTATCCAATGGAGGAAATAAGGGGGCACTAGTTTATGAAATTCTTGCAGCAAGAGTAGAAGAAATATGTACTTTAAGACGTTAAAGGGCAGGCGGAACCTATTTATACTAGCGGGACAGAATCCTGCACTCATAATTATCCATTCTTCGGATGTACAAGTCCTGGTAGTGATGGTGCTCTTTAATGAAGACGCCGATATAGTAGGATGTTTCTACATGCTAAGCATGCATCTGATTCAGATCACAGATGCTTTATAAGTCATCAGAATCAGACGTAGAAGTTCTAGCCATATATCATCAATGCCAATTGAGAAGCATTTAATAAGGATAGACGTTCGTTCACGAGTATCACTCCTTGGGCATAACGTATGCAAGGCCTTACCAGGCATGTACGCCTAACGTGGTGTGAGTCCACTAGTGCTTTTACAGGCAAAGGAAAACAGAAGGCGTTTGGAATGATCAACATTGATAAATGGAGCGACACCATCAGTACCACCTACAAAATCTATCTATAGCAAAATATAGATGATTGTCTGTTGGCTTAATAATGCAGACACAGAATCATGTATTAACAACGTCCGCAACACTCTCCAATCCCATGGTCTACCGCCAAGTAAGGATGCCTACAGAAACACATCTACTGAGAAAACTATCAATGTGCCATTCGGATCAACACTCTCAAACACCAACCCGTAACTGTTGTACCAGATGACCAAGGCTGGAAAATATCACAGGAAGAGCTTATTGTTGATTGAACATCTCAACAACAGCACCAAAGGCAGTTCTTGAGTTGGCTTCTTGTGGTTGTTCAGGTGGATGCTCACGTTTGAAGAATGGCTTCAGGTGTACAGACATGTGCAAATGTAATGCTGAGTGGGAAAACGAGGATGAGGACATCACAGACGCATGGTATTATAGTTTAGATGGAGGGGAGGTCACGGGAGACGAAGAAAGCTACCGTCCCAGTGATCATGAAATGGAAGCAGATTAGTACTGTCTGTATTCATATGTACAACCTCAAGAGAATGGTTATCGTTGAAAAAATGTTTTATTCAAAAGTAATTGCAATTTTAATCACGTCTTTAGAATAGGATTATCTCAGATATTAGCTGGGAAGATAAAAGCTCAAGTTTTAGTGTTCCTCTTTTCAGGATGTTAGTAAATATTATTTCTTGATTCTGGACTGAAATTAAGGTTAATTGTAATTCTACCAAGTTTTGTTATTTCTTAGTATTATTATGTATGCTTTTTATCAATGTGCAATGGATTTTTGACAAGCAACTATTTGATTTAAGCTGAAAATGAAAAAAAAAATCAAATATTATGCTAAAATCATGATTTTTGATCAAAATAGCCCAAACTTCTAATAAATACTTAAAATTTTCATCAAATCAAAGAAGATGAATGTAGTACATTAAAAGTAAGGATTACAAAGAGGAAATATTGTTTTGTAGCTCACTTAAGCTACATATTATTTAACAAATAATTGTGCTACCATTTTTCAAGCAAATAAGCTCAAAATGTGTTTCAAGGGTAATACGACCTACAATCCAATTTATTAATAATTTGTTGTTGGTTAAATGTAGATTAACATTTGTAGTTATTTTAAAGGTAATACAATTCTGCTAAATTTGACATTGTGATTGTGTAATTTAATGATATATTTTGGTTGTAAGCTAAAAAACATGATTTTTGGACAAAATGACCACAAAAGTAATGTCAAAATCTACAAATGAAAATGTCATTTTACCAATACTGCAACTTGTATGGTATTTCATATTACTCTGCTAAATATTCCGATGAATGGGGCTCATGTTCAGTGCATAGAATTTCAAACAACATGATTTTTTACCAAAAAGTGCTAAAACTTGTACATTTTACACAAAAATGACCCAAAATCGGCATTGATCAACTTAACACTTTTGAGAAACATCATTTCATGTACAGTATAGTTATACAAACATTATGGTATAAGCAGAATTTTGTCACCAAGGGTGCCCAAGTAACTTTTGAAATAGAGCCCGTACAGAAAGTAGCTGATGGACTATTAGCGGTGAGACTTTTTTCCCCGAGAGCAAGAGTTAAACTGTATGGTAATGAGCCAGTGACTGCTTTACAAGAGCCAATCACAAGCCTACTTGAAAGTTAACGAAGCAGAAAATATCGTTAA
>JXSR01S008203.1:22851-46474 GCA_000969725.1 Ophiothrix spiculata
CATATCTTTGGACTGGAATGGTAAAATGAAACGGGACAAAAAGCATGTTGTAGAGTAATAACTCTACTTTTGAAAAACATATATATTACTATGGTTTAATCTTTTGGCAACCATTTTTACTATTATTTATTTGCTCGTTGCATTAATATTGGGACAAGCTGTACATTTCCACAGAAAATTGCAATTTTTGTGAAAATATGACTCAAATTTTGGACAATACAGTACAATGGTGTATTTCTATCAGCAGTTTTATGGATGACATATCAAATATCCCAGCAGCACATCCTTTGTAAAAAACAAACTTGAGTACCCCTTTTCCCCCGAATGTAAATTATACTGTACTTTGACAGGGAAACTATAATAGGACAAACAAAGTTGCACTGAAAATATCAGTGAACTTTGGAAAGCGGAGTAGGCAGCTAGATCCAGATTTGCATGTTGCAGTTATCGGAAACATTTCCTATACAATGCACACACAACGCTCGTAATTCATGCATGATCCCGAAATATCTTCCCGTGTTTTGGGTATAGGATGATAATTTACCAAGATCGCTGTATCAAAACTAACCAGTCGATTTTTATTTGTACATTTACCATTTTGTTCCTGATTTATTAAGCTTTCATGTGATATTTTTTGTGAACTCAAAAGACCAAAGGGTGAGCCTGACTAGGTACATTTTGTAACAAGACCCCGGTCAGCTCATTTGGATTTCCCACGCTATTTCAGGTGTAAATTTCCTGTGCCAAGGAGTTTCCTGTGCCAAGGAGTTTCGGGTGCAGGTCGTTGTTCCGACGTGTCATTTCTCCGAACGGTTTTTGTTCCGAACGGCCGTTTCTCCGAATGGTTTTTGCTCCGAACGTTTTTAACTCCGGACGGTTTTTACTCCGAACGGCCGTTTCTCCGAATGGTTTTTACTCTGAACGTTTTTTTCTCCGAACGGTTTATACCCCGAAAGGTCGTTTCTCCGAAATTCAGAGAAACGACCTTTCGGAGTTAAAACCGTTCGGAGAAAAAAACGTTCGGAGTTAAAATCTTAAGGGGCATATTCTGAACAGCCATGGCAATGGAAACCAAATGCATATGGAAACTATGAATACATACTATTTATGAAACAGCCGCCTACGTAGAAAAATGTGTGAAAAGACGTCAAGAAATTGCCAATATTTGTTGATTGTTGGATTCTTATTTGTTTTGCTTGTCAATTTGTATAATTAATGTAAATATATTTTGGAGCAATGTAACATGCCCGAGGGGTGGTTTTGATATGTTTGTAAGTTAAAATTGAATCGTATACTTTGTCAAAAGAGCAATAAATTCATGTTAGCCTACATTTATTAGTTAGAAGTCTATGAAATTATGAATGAGAAGTTTATAGACGCTGTCCTTATGTACCTGCGTTACTTGAAAATTATCATACTTCTCATCACTTTTCATGAATATTAACACCAATAAACCTTATCATAGTTATCTTAATGTTGTTCCACTTGTATTTGCCTAATTCGCATGATAAAAATATGAATTGAAATCTAAAACATATAAATTTTAACCGCGATGAGTAATAAAAAGTATTTTTGAAAATACAGCAGTTTTTGGTCCGAACGGTTTTTGATCCGAACGGTCTTTTCTCCGAAATTCGGAGAAACGGCCGTTTGGAATTAAAACCGTTCGGATTAAAAACTGTTCTGGATAAAAACTATTCGGAGTAAAAACCATTCGGAGAAATGACCGTTAGGAACAAAAACCTTTCGGAATTAAGATTTTCGGAGCAATAGCCTTTCGGATTAAAAACCTGTCGGATCAAAGGACTAAAAATCATTCGGAGAAACGGTCGTTCGGAGTAAAAACCGTTCGGAGAAAAAACTGTTCGGAGTAAAAAACATTCGGAGAAACGGACGTTCGGAACAAAAACCGTTCGGAGAAATGACACATCGGAACAACGGCCTGTCCCCGGAGTTTCAACATACCCACTTTCATTTGCCCACCACGCTCGCATCCTTTAAGCTATCAACTTCGTACACACGTCAATCAAGATCATGAAATTCTCGTTCTCATGACGCCATACTCATTAGCATACGATAATTCAAAGGATCTGATCGAGTCCATTGAAAAAAACATGTAAGACACACCCCAAATGCCTTGTTAACCAGGTTATACTGGGACAGCGGTCACGCCTTAGGAGCATGGTACATCATTGAGATAATTGGTATGACCGTGGCGGGTAGATACACTTGCGTTGTTTGTCAATTAAACCTAGTTAAAGATCTCCGACTTGGTTTAGCAATGCAAAGGTCACGGTGTAGCGTGCAGTGGGCGATAACTGCAATATGGGCAAAGCTGGTCAAAGTAAACAGATATATGAAACTTAAACAGAAGAGCTAGCTTACTGGAAGAAGTGGTCAAGTGCCAAAATAGTACTTTTGACCTATGAGCATATAAAGTTTTGTCTTTTTTATAACTTCTAAATAAAAAGGGGTTTTGAATTCGTATTAAGTATATGTTATTGTTTAAAGGAGTTGATTAATTACAGCAAATAAGAGGTCTGTATCGATTATTGATTTTCTGTAATCAATAATCACTATTTTGTACTTGACCACTTCTTCCACTAAAATCATGGTCGCTAAACAAATAATTGTAAGTATATATGAAAATAATTAATCAAAACATTCTTAAAGTATATATTTTTGGAATCTGCAAGTCAAGACGATCAATTTGAGATGTCATTCATGCAAATCAGACCTTGTTGTGAAATTTGACCTCAGTTGACCTCGTATCGATTTTTATGTCGTATGTCCTCAACTAAGCCATATAAAACCACATATATTTGTAATCTGCATGACAAGACGAGTAATTTGATATGTAACTTGACATATTTTGAGCATGACGGCCCCTAACGAGAGGTTAAATCACCCAAAATTTTTGTCAAATATTTTCTGCTCTACTGTGACCTCAAAACCACCAATAACTCAATTTCGTCAGAATGGCACTTGACCACTTCTTGCACGAACGTTCTACTGTGCTTAAAGAGTTCATGCAGTTTTAGATGTCATATGATCAAACAAAATTTTACAATTACCCTGCTCAAGATGTTGGGAAAGTTTTCCTAAAGAGGGTATGTAAATTCCAAATCAATTGTCTGACTGAGCACTTCCAATTGACATGCACCCTTGAATCTTGAATTTTTAAAAATCCTCCTCATTTTGAACCGTGAATTGTAAATGAACCAATTAAAACCCATTTGTAGAAATCTGTGACACAGGTCCAGGGATGTCTACAGATAGAAAAAAATCAACAAGCTATCATTCCTATAATACATTGTGAATACAAACCCAGAGGGGGGGGGAGGCACTCAAATATAATGTTGCAGACATACCGTGACCCAAAAAAGGGTGAATTAGGGTTGTTTTGAGGACTGAAGGGCGAATCAGGTGACACCTTTTAGGGTATCAAAACAGCAATTTTGGGGCAATTTTCAAGAAATATGGTACTTCTTCAAACTCGGTGTAAACACAGTATCAATAAAATCCCGATTTAGCATGTGAATAGGGGAAAAAGGGTATATTTTGGCTTCAGAACCCTCTACCCTTTAGGGGTGTTTTGAAAAACTGGTCATGCTATACCTGCAACATTATACTTGAGTGCCCTCCGGGATGGTAAGGTTCAAAATACATGTCAATCTAATGATGGTTATGATTTACACAATGGTGAAATAGTTAGTGGGAAAATGATCATTCAGAATGAAAATTTACACCATTCTTAAAAAACAATCACCATGAGAAAAATTCTGAATGAAAATGTCTACAAACTACAAAAATGACAAAGTATATCTAGCGCTTTATGCTTGCTGGAGAATTTTCTTGTACTAAAGTAATTCATTTGAAATAAGAAAATGTCAATCTGTTTTTAAATTTTTTCAGAGTATGTTAATCTCACATGGGTACCAAACATATCAAGAGAGAAGACCTCCAATTAGGGCATCAAATTGGAAGTGGAGGGTTCAGCACTGTGTACAAAGCAACACTCCATGGACAAGAAGTGGCTGTGAAACAACTACGCCAACCTGACCAACATGAGGTTGATGTTCTTGCAACACTGGACCACCCGCATATTGTTAAGTTTATAGGAGCACTGGAAGAAAATTTACATCTGGTGTTTGAACTTTGCACAGGTGGTTCACTTCGATCATACCTTGATCGTAAAAGATTTAACAAAGAACTTCTTCCTATATACCAGGTATATGACTACGCAAAACAAGCAATAAAGCCCATTCAGTATTTGCGTCAGAGAAACCTCGTTCATAAAGACATCAAGACAGATAACTACTTAATAGCTGATGGCAATATCCTGAAATTGGCAGATTTTGGTATAACAAGGAGCATTGAAAGCACTATACTAAATGCAACACAAAGTGGCACAGCAGCTTATGGCGCCCCAGAATTGCTGAAGGACAACATCCTTTCTCCCTCATACGATATCTCTTCCTATGGAGTGGTTGTATGGGAGCTGTTTACAACATTGGTTCCATTTGGCGGCTTGAATCATTATCAGACTATATGGAAAATATGTAAAGATAATGAGAGACCAGTTATCCCTGAAAGCTGTCCTAAACCCCTCGTTAATTTGATGAGACAATGCTGGGAAGTTGACTGGAAGAAACGGCCACATCCAGACGAGATACTACAGCTGGTCAGTACAGATACTTATTTTTATTTTTGTTGTAACATAAATTTTACAGTATATTGATAAAATCTTCTTTTATTGAACTCTTTTGGCTGGTTGCTATAGTTCTAATAATATGTTAAGGTGGCTTAGCACAGATAGAATTCCTCTATTTATTTTTCTTATTTTTTGATACACGGGGTTTTCATATTCATATGTGCTAATCCAGGGGCGGTGGAAGGAAAATTGGTAAAAGTGATGCGGCCTGTGACCCCTTAGTTATCAAAAATAAGGAAACAACTAAACCCCAGAAGACAATATTTATTAAAAACAAATTTGTAAAGTACTCTGTTGTGGTTATTAATGCTAGGACATAATAAAACACATCAAATTTAATTAGATTTATTTATTGTCTTACTTTTTTGGCTGAAAAGTGGTGCGGCCAAAGCCCAAACAGCCTACAAGGTTCGGACCCCCCTGTGCTAATCACATTTCTGAAATAAAAAGGGGGTCACTGACTTAGTTTAAAAACACTATGTTTTACCACTTTTTTACGTCAAAATCAAAATTAATAAGACCAAACACTTATAATTAACAAAACGGCTCTATTTTCCCTCTCTTTTTCACATGTTTTGGTCCTTGCAAATTGAAGCAAAAAATTTGCATTTTTTAAGCAATCACTAATACCTTAAGCACTGTGCGCTTTTAGCCCTGCGTCGTCTGGAGTAACACGTATGGTCTTAAGCATGAATATAAAATGCAGATGTGTAAAATTGCCTTTTATTAAAGCGCAAGATATAGAACGCCTAAAAGTACGCTAAAAGCCCGGGATTAATATTTTGAAATTGTGTCCAACACCGCTGATATCAGCTCACTCGTGTACGACACCGTTTCTGTGCTAAGCCACCTTAAGCAGACGCTAAGAACCATAATTCCAGGCGGTCAGCCACTGGTTGAGTTTTGAAACAGTCCCTTAGGTGCATGTTAATTTTCCTGCACTGTATACGCCTATATTACATGTAGTTTTTACCTCTATCATCAACTTAGCTTACTTTGCTTATATCTTCACAAGTTAAGAGAAAACAAGACGACACATTTCCTGCTCCCACCTCATACAAAAACTGTTTTCCTTATTCCATTTAGTAGTCTTTTTAAAAAAAAATGCAAAGTTTACTATGACCCTTCACTTGAGAATCCCATAGAAAACATGACAAAGACTACAGTTTGACCTAGGACTATTACACGAGGGGGTTTAAACTTTACCCTGAAAGAATAGAGCTATATCAGTGAAATTTTGTCAGAATAATTGCTCGTCTTTATGTCTATTGTGGTGCAGAAATTGTCTCATAAGTAGTTTTACTTTCTTTACAGGTGGTGATTGATATCATCTACCTACCCACTTAAAACATAAGCTGCATGGACGAAATTGATACATGTGGCGTAATTAAGTCACTGCATTTTTGAAGGGTTACAGGGCCCAGTAAATCTTATTGGCAACACCAAAGTTTAGTTGTTTGAAACCATAGTAACGGGTAGGGTTTCCTCTATCCATTGATACCAAAATTATGGAAGTCAGTCCATGAATGACGTCACAATGGTGTAATAAAACATGACCGACCTGAAAATGTTGATTTTCATTGACATATACTAGATTTTTTTCAATAAAGAGAATTGAATTCGTACAATTACGACCTACAGACAGTATGTTAAAAGTTTGAGAAATGTGTTACTTTGCATAACTATGTAAAGATGCCTAAAGTATCACATAATGAAATTTTGTTCTTCTGGGTAAAGTTTAAAACTTTTTGATACCTCCTTGTATACTGCCTATAGACGCGTGTCTGCTATGCATTGTACCTTGTATGAGTGGTGCACCGACCAAATGATCAGAATTTATTACATATTTTAATTCTTCATATTTTCACCAATTGAAATGATAATATGTTATACTTTCTTTATTTTCCATTTAGAGACCAATCTAAGACAGTCCACAGAATATCTAGTAATAATAATTAGCAGCAAATCAAATTTAAGTTAATTGTTAGATTGTAATACTGTCAAAGAGCAGAGTGTGATTGATTAATCTTGAATAATTATACTTTCTGGCATAATTGTCTGTAAGGTATAGTTAATTGAATATGCATGAATGAATTTTACATCAAAAAATGAAAATGACGTGCCCCTCACCACAATGTTTCGACTTTTGAGGTCATTTAGTCAAAATCTTCATATGTGACTTCTCCTTATTTTTGTTGGAGCAACCCTCCTATTTTGCTATGTGTAATGTGTTGATATGATAGCTAACTGCAAACCAAATCCATTTTAGATTCTTTTTATATGTTCATAAATTAGCACGCAATATATGAATTTTATGATGTAATTTCCATTTCTATTCCCTCTCTTCATTATACACTATAGCTATCATTTGCAGAGAAGCAGACATTTATTGCTGGGCCATGGACATGTGAGAAGGTGTTTGGTGTACAAGAGCCTGGTAAGCTGAGAGAGCCTACAGACATTGCAATCAATCCTACTAACCAGGATGTTGCTGTTGTGGATAGGTATCTGGAAAAGGTAGTGGTGTATCACAGTACAGGAGAGTTCAAATTCAAATTCAGCAGTCAAGGTGACTGTGATAGCTGGGGATGGAATGTAGCTGTCAGTAAATATGGAAATTATTACATCACAAATGTTTCACAATTTGTCTACTGCTACAATCAATCAGGTACATACAAAAGAAAATGGGCTGCTAGATCACCTAACAACACACCACTAGATAGTGAAAATAGTTTACTAGCTGGACTAGCAATAGATCCCACAAGTGAGCTGCTGCTGGTAGGAGTTAGGCCTCACTACTACATCAGCAAGCATCGTCTGGATGGAACTCATGTCAATAGCATCAAAGTCAACATTGACCCAAGGTACCTCTCTGTGACAACACATGGAACAATCATAATAAGTGACAGCAATGAAGACCAGATAGTAGACCAGACAGGACAGATGCTGCATACCTTGAAGTCTCCATCTCATCAGGTGACAAGCTGGTACCCACATGGTGTTTGCTGCCATGAGGGAATCATATTCATCTGCAGTCTCATATCAAGACAAATTGAGTGTTTCTCTATGCAAGGGGATTACCTAGGATCTATTCCTGTTGACCTGCACCCATGGAGAATAACATTTGTTCCAGGACACAAGAAATTCCTAGTATCTGATGGTAAAATAGTTCAAATGTATTCTAGCCAACAATGAACCATATAAAGTCAAACTAACTAATAACTGATGCCCATGATAGTCCTGCAGAATAACCCTGATTGCAATTTTTTTAAATGTTTCTGGATAACAAAAGTGTGCTGAATCCGAATCTGGATGATGCAACTCTGTAAGTGTTGAGCATTTTAAGAAATTAAGGGGGGAAGTTACCCCCTTGTTTTTTGACAAAAATACATACACACATAATGCTTATTTTTACTTACATCAAGTCATTTTACTACTGATTTTGATATGCATTTTTCTTTTAGCTTAACCACAGAGTATCATGTGAGAAAAGACAAGACGAATTGAAGTTAATTTATGGGACTTTTTTATTATTTTTGGGAGGTGACAAGTGGAAAATATGATTCTGGAAATGTTTTTAAGACCCATGGTCAATACGTTGTTGTTTTAATGACTGCATGCAATTTTTTTACTGTTTCTAGATAACAAAATGTGTTGAAACTGAATCTGGATGTTGTAACTCTGTAAATATTGAGCATTTTGAGAAATTAAGGGGGAAGTTACCAGCGCTCGAAATTGTGGTTGTCCGGTTGTCCGGGACAACCCAATCTAGCGCCGGACAACCAGAATTTATACAGTGGTTGTCCGGCGGACAACCAAAATTTTCAAAGTCAAAACACACTTCTTAGCGTATTTATTTCATACCCAGAACCTACGATGAATACTAAATAATTTTGAGCATTAATTATCGATTCCCTGATCGCCGTATGGTTCCAATATATGCTGTGGTGAATGTGTTTTTCGCTGTAATGCGCCGTGTTTAAATCATTGTGAGAGTGCAAAATGGCGAAAACAAATGAGCTTGTTCGAGTGTTTTGGGGGAGGTGGTGCACGTAAAAAGGCCCCAAACTCCAAACAAACATCTGGTAGGGATGGATCAAAAAATAATATGGCTGCTCAAAATTTGACAAATTTCCTTTTTTTCTTCATTTTTACTCATTCATTTTCACACTCGCGTAATTCTATAAAACATAAGTGCAAGCCCCAGCAAACTATATGCATAGATGGGTCTTGCCCTGAAGAACACAAATCTTGCTTTAAATTCAGTGTGGGGTATAGGATTCCAAATTTATGCCATTCAGAATCAATATCTCTTTTTTGGCACAAAATTTAATTTTGATCAGTCACACTGTTTTCAGATCTACCCCTTCCTCAAAAACAGTGTCATTTTTGAATTTCTTGAAGAAAAAGCTTTCCAAAAATGTATACTTTTACTATGATAGGGTGTATAGTTCTCAAGTTGTGTCATTTTAAATGAACGAAAGTGCATTTACTTGAAATCTTTTGCATGTCACGATCGGGATACCCAGTATATGAAGCATGGCCACAAGTTAAACGTGATAAACCAGTTTGTTGTTCGGTTTGCATTTCTTAAATCAATTTAATCGCGTAATTTTGTGATATTTTGATGACCTGTTATAGAACAGACAATGCTGTGCACTGTATGCAGTTATGTCGTCCACAACTTTTTGAAAAAAATGTTTTGAATTACGGACAACCAAATATCTGACGGACAACCAAAAATAACAACCTGGTTGTCCGTGGGACAACCATGTTTTTTTTCTTAATTCGAGCGCTGGAAGTTACCCCTTGTTTTTTGACATAATATATATATACACACATTGTGCTTGTTTTTACTTACATCAAGTCATTTTACTACTGATATTGATATGAATTTTTTCTTTTAGCTTAACCACAGAGTATGTAGTAAGAAAAGACAAGACGAATTGAAGTCAATTTATGGGACTTTTCCATTATTTTTGGGGGGATGATAAGCGGAAAAAATGATTCTGGAAATGTTTTTAAGACCCAATGTTAATACGTTGTTGTTTTAATGACTGCATGCAATTTGTTTACTGTTTCTAGATAACAAAAGTGTGTTGAAACTGAATCTGGCAGTTGCAACTCTGTGAGCATTTTGAGAAATTAAGGGGGAAGTTACCCCTTGTTTTTGACAAACAATAAACATACACACATTATGCTTGTTTTTACTTATATCAAGTTATTTTACTACCGATTTCGATATGCATTGTTCTTTTAGCTTAACCATAGAGTATGTAGTATGTAGTAAGAAGAGAAAAGGCGAATTGAAGTCAATATTTGACTTTTCCATTTTTTTTTTTGGGGGGGGGGAAGATGATAAGTGGAAAAAATGATTCTGGAAATGTTTTTAAGACCCCTGGTTAATACTTTGTTGTTTTAATGACTTTATGCATTTTTTTAATGTTTCTAGATAACAAAACGGGTGCTGAAACCGAATCTGGATGATGCAACTCTGTAAATGTTGAGCATTTTGAGAAATTAAGGTGGAAAGTCAACCCCTTGTTTTGTGCCAATTATCATATATACTGTGCTTGGTTAATTATATTACATTTTTTTTTTGGGGGGGGGGGAGTTAGCCACAGAGTATGTCATCATAAGGACATAACACCAGACAAATTGAAACTAATATGGTGGACTCTTCCATTGTTTTATAAAGGGATGAAGAGTACAAAAAAGTAATTATTGAAATGTTGTTCAGACTGAAAGAATTATATTTTGTTGTTGTTTTAAAGACTGCATGCAATTTTTAAATCATTCTGGATAACAAAAGTGTGCTGAATCTGAATGGTGCAATACTGTAAATGTTGAGCATTTTGAGAAATTAAGGGGGAAGTTACCCCTGTGTTTTTTAAACAAAAATTATATAAATGCTCATTGTGCTCATTTTTGCTTATATTATGTCATTTTGTTATTGATTGTAGAGTAGGGCCTGATTCGGTCAACATACATAATGCCATTCAGAAGGTACAACAGTTAATGGATAAATATGAAGCATCCTGCATGGCCTTATGTATTTTATAACCCTCTGTCCTGCAAGATAGTGATGATGAATATCATCAATAGAGGGATCAAAATTGACCAGAAGACATATAATTTGACTTCGTATGATGGGCTTACGAGGCTCTAGAGAACGAAGTCTGAAAAAAAGTAAAAAAATGCCAACTTCAGTTAACTTCCGGTACTTTAGTAATGCCAAGCGGTGTCCAACCATGTTTTTCTTGTGTTTGATTGTTATATTTTGATTATAGCAAGCATTTGGTCAACATGTCTGAATTTTTATTCCACATGTGGTCAGTAAAAGTCGACAAACATACAGTGGCCTCACGGTCCCTAAAGTGTAGTCAGTGTCGTTATTAGAGAATCTGAAACGTGCACAGTTACAACTTGCCATTCAGCTGGTATTCAGCTGAATCACGAAATCCTCCTAGTTTAAACCCAGAGGAGTATGGATAGATTAGTGATGAACTATCGAAGTGACTTCTGCCAAAACCTACCCCTGTTGACATTTTCAAAATGATCTGCTGAGGCTTTGAGTCTGACCGACCATATGCTACTCTTCCTTGTAATTGTGGAAGCGCCCATCTTCCCTACACGATATTTTGTTGCTGCAAGGACTCTGATTGTAAAAATGCTCTTACTACCAAGTTCACTTTAGATGAAAATAATGACGACTATGATGCATACGGAGTTTAGATGAATGATGTCATAAATAGCGCAATAGCCATGTTTACAGCAATTACGTTTTTCTTTCATTTCGACTGCATCACATTAAATAATAAATTGCTCAATTAATCGCAAGGGAAAAAGAACTTGGTCAGAGAAACAGTCTGTATATATTTTGTTACTTTTGGATATGTGGTCAGTACTTGAATTACCCTAACATGGTGAAACTTATACACTTGATTATCAAAGACAGTTAATCTATTGCTTAAATCTTTTATATTACAAAACAAAGAATACTATATGCAGAACAAACAACTTTGAAAATAATACAAGAGCGATTATCTTCGGCTTGTAATGAATTGTCAACAAGTTGTTCAACTGCTTTTAAACAAGAAACTGATTCAAAGTATCAAATATTAGATGCATTATGGGTAATTCCGAATAATAATAGATTTATATGAATATGCTTATGTGTAAGTATTTATAAAAGTCTTGATAAAAATCATCATAGAACTAATCTTTTGTGTATTGGCCTTAATAATTCTGTTGATTTTGTGTACTTCCACCCTCATTCCTTGATCCATTGTAGTGTACACTGTAAAGAGGATCTGGTTACTAACTTAATTAATTTAAGATACAAGCCAAAAAGGCCATCTGAACATATAATTTTTATATTTTGATAAGAATCAGACTACAGGGTGGGGGCAAATAAATGTTCAACACTTAGAGAATTGCATCATTCGGATTTGGATTTAGCAGGTCAAAAACATCTAGAAACAATAAAAAAATTGCATGCAGACTTCAAAACCACGTATGGCTCGGATTCTGCAGGACTACCAGCTCTACAGGTTATAATACATATTGATGATAAATCAGTGCTATTGAAAAAATATTTCAATTATGAGGGCAAGCAATGCTAATCAATGTGTGAAGTATAGTTCAACATATGGATCCTACAATCAAAATTAGCATGTATGTGAAGTATCCCAGGAAATGTATTATATAAAATCAAAACATTTTTCTTCCTAATTTGCTGGAGAGGCCATTTTATCTATATTAAAAAATACAGTTTGGAGCCAAATTCAATATGATTCCTCTTTAATAAGATACCAAATTTGTGTCGATCCTAATCTCATTAATTGCAAGTTTAGAACCAGAAAGAGAACATTTAAGGGTACGAGGAATCCACATGCTCAGGAAAATGTGAATCCTAACTATTTTTAAATCATGAAAAGATAAATAGTTAATTTCCACTGCCTTTGCGGGGACTCGAACCATCGTTTATGGCAGAAGTTAGTCATGCATTACGAAGCGAGCGCTCTACCGCTGAGCTATCAAGGCATTGTTGAGATCGTGAACTAAAATCTAAAACATAAACATTAGAGTGTCGTATTTTTCTTTTGTTTACATAAAAATTGTAATTTTTGCGTCATTGGAATGCTCAATTTGTATGTAAATTATGCGAATGCGTATATCAGACAAAATGTAGATAATGTAGATACTAAAATCAGGCTATTCACAGCTCAAACAGGGCGAACTCAGAGTCATAATTCACGCCCGATTTTTCGGGCAAAACAACGCGGGTTTGTTACTTTATCATTCAAAATCAACACAACACATTTATAAAATATTATTTGTAATTCAATAAAAAGTATCAAGCCTACAATCTGTCAAAATTTGAAAACAGGCGAATCGTTCGAACATCATAAAATTGTAAGGTTTCGGCGAAAAAGGTGTACATTTTTCGAAGTAGTTTATTGACGTAATTTTGACCTTGATAATGGACGTGAAATCACTACTAAAGTCTCATGTATAAACTAGAGACTCTATTACATATGTACGCCAAAAATTGTATTATTCTGATATGTGTAAGTAGGTAAAAAGTTGCAGTAAAGATGCCGTTGGCAAAAATGGCACCCATTTAGGGACCGTAGCCTTAACAGACCTTGGTAAACATAAATCTGATAAAAATACTTTAAAATCCAAGACATTCAATGAAACCTAAACAATGATGTTGAATTAATGGATTGACACCATTTCAATCCTCCATGACAACTGGCATTTCTGATTGATTATTTTCAACTTACGGGAGGTCGGAGCATCACAAATTTCCCTAAAAATGGTTTTAATCATAACTTGAAAACTAATAAAGTAAACATTAATATATACATTTTTAGAAAGGAGTTTTTACAAGGCACCCATTTAAAGCGTCAAATTCAAATTTTAAGAACTCGCTTTTTAGAAACTCACCAAAAACAAATTATTTGGTCAAACATTTTTGAACTAGCCTAGAAAAAGTATTATTTGCAAAAATCTTTCAAAATAGGTAGAAATCATCTAAATGGATAGTTCACGGGAATGTTTTCTCCATGTTTTGATTAACTTCTAGTTTTCACATGCACAAAAATGGTTAAAAAGTGGGCCACTTGGACCAAAATTTTCAAAAATAGGGGATTAAACAAAAAATTGAGAAAAAATTTCCTAGAACCATCAATATAGATGACATAGACCACAAATTTTTGGCAAAATAACTTGTTTTTGATGAGTTACTAAAATGCAACTTCTTAAATCAAGAATCTGAAGCTGTAAATAGTTTGTGAAATTCCCTTTCTCAAAATCTGTAATTTTATATAGTTTTATTGTAATTAATGTTCTAGTGTACGATGTTCTCCGTTCCTTTACTATATAAGTTTTAAAGTTATGATCAAAATATTTTTTCAGAAATTGTGAGGCTACTAACTCCCTTTAGCTGGCGTGATATGCAGGTTATTCTCTTTTAATTCTCACCCCCCAGGACTCAATCCAAAGTAGTTCATATTTTGATGTAAACTTTACGCCCATATTTTACTGATTATTAATCTAAAATTTCACTTCTAAATTCATTCTAGTTTTGGAAATATGGCATAAAACATAAAAATAAATTGGTATCACTACTTTCTATTTCTTATGTATTTTCATAACAGCCTCATCCCCGGAGTTACATGTACTTTCTTTTGCCCCGGAGAGCAAGCAAGAAGCTACCAAACTTCCCAGCCATTTTTCACTTATTTTTAACTTACGAAGACCATATCTCAGAATCAGCTTTGCCGCAAAGCTTTATTTTTTAGTATGACGGATCTCACAAATATCTTTACCAAAAACATATTACGTTGAAACATAATGGTGTTATATGTAGAGTTAAGAAATATCTTTTCTGTATTATAGCTCATTTACTAGCAAAAGCTATGGTGTTCATCATTTTGATTACTGAGAATTGTATTCTATAACTTCATAGGAATACAGCAGAATAGCCTACAAGTTCTGTTAAATAAACTTGCTCACAGCTTCTCTGTGCAGATCCACCAATTTTGGGATTTTGAGATAATCAGGAGCAATGCATTATAAAATTACGAGATTTTTAAATATATCTGAAGCTATTTTTTAAAAAGTGCCTCAAAGAATTATCTTGTGACTACATCACTTCTTATTTTCATTTGACAGTTCAACTCATAACAAAAACACAAGGAGTTAGATTGGCAACTTCTTTACTGGGCCCCTTTTTACACACTTTTGGGAAAATGACTTTTTGATATAACAATGCTCTCTGGAACAGTATTTCAGATATAGTAAGGCAAAAAAAATCTTTGGTTGCCCTACACAGCTGTTTTCAGAGAGGGTCGGTCGGTCGTTTTTTTTTTTTTAATAGGTCGATCGGCCGCTCCTGCCTTCACAACTTCCCCCGCTACATCCAAATCAAAACAATCAAATACTTCTTGTAGTGATTTCGGACATCCTGAACATTTGGAGGGTTGAATATCGAAAAAGTAAAAATATAACAGGGGTTTTTTTTGTAGTTTTTGGTAAGTTTGCATATTTTTTTAGAAAAAAAAAAATTCAATAAAAAAAAGTTTGGGTCGGGCTGAAAAAAAGGGTCGGTCGGTGGAGGGCAACCAAACAATTTTTTTTGGCCTAATCTAACAAAGTTTTTGAACATCAAGTTTGAATGAATATGAAAGTGCTATTTTACTAATTTTCTGTTCATTGTACATATTCTTATTTTTCATGTTTTAATTTTTGTCCACATTATATAAGTAAGTAAGGTACATTACTAAGTTTATAAGGTAAGGAAAAAATCATGTGTTTGGACTATACAGTCTATTTTTCTTTTCCTTGATTGTCATATAATTGCATATTTTGCTTTACATTGTTTGTAATTTATGATAATTAAATATTATTATGATTATCATGTTATTATTATTATTATTGGTTTGGTGTATATGTTCTCTGGATCTCTTTTGGAGACAAGTTCTGTTTGAAAGATTTTTTTATCCAGAGTAAAGAAGCCTTAATCTATAAATAAAGTATTGTTAGAATTTCAAAATATCAAAGATATCTTTCACACCACCCAAGAATACCTAACAAAGTAAAATGAATGCTGAAATACACAAATCTACCGTATTTTTAAAATCTTAATCGTGGTCAAAGAAACGCTTGTTTGAAAAATAACTCATACATTTAGTTGTGCAAAAATGTTTTCAAAAAGACCCTTTTTCGTGAAAAAGGAAATGATCATGTACACATGAATCAATGTAAGTGACCCTATCGTGGGTTAAAAACCACTTGGTTAAAATGCATGCTCATTGGATAAGCCAATGATCATGCATTTTGTATTTGTAGCTGTAGACCTAGATCATTGTCATACATTAGACAAACATAAAAATATATGTAAATATTGACTGTTTTATAAGGGGTATGGTCAAATTTTCCCTAGGTAATGCGAAAACATAGTCAGTGTAGAAATCAAACAAAAAAAACCTACAGATATGCCCATAAAACTTGATTCCAAATGTTTCTTAAATTGTCTATTGAGGGTCTATTTTAATTAAATGACAACATTTTACAGATCTGTATAAAAGTCACCATTTTTAGGAAAAATTACAAGTGCCCTATTACAAACCTAACCCACTGAATCTTATAAAATCCCATTCTTCAAAATCAAGAAATCCAAATACGTCATAGACCAGAGTTAGTTATGATCACGAAATCCCTGTCATGACAGCGCCTGCTCAGTGGCTTGACATAGTGATAATGGGATCTGAGTGCAAGAGGTCCCGGGTTTAAATCCAGGTGAAGATTCACCATTTATAACTTGCAGATTTATGAAGAGATGGTTTTAAAAAGAAGTGGTCAAAAGTGTTAGGGTTAAATTTACGTGTGAAAAAATTAAAACTGACTAGAAAATAATATTTCCTCAAGGCAGTATGTTCAGAGCAATGTCAGCGATATGTCATGGAAAATATTTAAAATTTTCTCTCAAGACTCCATTAAGACCAGAGAAAATATCTTATCCTGAAAAAATATTACTTAGTTCATGAGGTTAAAGTGTGCATATCTTTATTCTTCCACCAGCGGGGGCAAAGACTTAATTACTGTGATTTGAACCCAGGACCTCCCATTTATGGGTGGTCTGGAGTTTATATGGGAGGTCCCGGGTTCAAATCTTGGTCAAAGCTTCTTTTTTTCTCAAGTCTTGGCCCCTGTGAGAGAAAGAATAAAGATATATCTACAAGGTAAATCCATGGCCAAAATTTAGACTGTTTGTATATAAAGTATCTGCATAACTTACTTTCAAAACTGGCAAATGTGCTATAATAAGTAATAAAAGCTGAAAATTTCAAACTGCACAGCTTAATTGTTGTATCTTGTTTAATTTCTGACAGTTTATTAGAAAAATATATATTGTCAAAACTTATTCTACAAGAGTGATTTGCCAAAAATCTGACTGGTCCATATTTTTTGCAACTCAGCCTCGGGCTGCGACATACGGGACTTATGATTGCATTTAAAAATAGGGAAAAAAACAGATGACACTATAATGAAGGCACAGTTCAGCCTCAGCCCTAATGGTGCGTTTACACTGTGACAACTTGTTTTAAAAAGTTGTAACTGAAACTTGCGACTGACAGCAACAATAGGTTGCGTAGCTAACAGCGTGTGTGAGCGTTAACTGACTTTAACTAATGATGACATGCGTAAAATTCAAAACTGCAATACGTAGGTCTACGCTGCTTGTCGTTACCCCCAATACGTCACAGAGTAAACGCACCTTTACCACTCACCAAATATCATGAATGTTTGTCATTGTTAGTACAAGAAAGTTGAGGATGCAATAGCTGCCATTTGTCATAAAATTTGCATAACACACTGTATGATCTCCAGTCTTGGAATGGCAGCTCTTGGGATGATTCTTTAGGTGTTGCTTCAGGTGATGGTATAACCTGAAGTCCCATTATAAGATTTCAAGAACCACTGACATATGGGAGAGAAATTTCAAGGTTTTGTTGAATTTCAGTGACAAGGTGTTAAACAAAAATAACATATGGAAACCATTGTAGATACAACTTTTTGCATTAAAATGATATATAAACGGATATGTTATCAAATTGTGCAAATACCCAATGAACCAAATGGTTTTGATTGTTATCATACCTTATCCACTCGTCCAACTCAACTATTGGTCTTCTGAATGTACTTCACCTAACATTGATTTATTTCAAACCAGCCTGGGAAACCAGCATGCCATCAATGGTTAAAAAGCTTTACTTAATGTTTTGGTCATAGGGTATGATGATTTGGCAAACTTTTGAAAGTGAGAATATTTATTAATTAAAAAGGATTGTGAGATGGCAAATAGCTGAATGGAACGAGTGGATATGGAGTCATTCCTATCTTACCCATCATAGTAAGCTAATTCCGGTGAATAGTACCAATCACTGTGGGTCACCTCATTCATATCCCAGTCCATATATGTCAGGTATAACAACATGTAGTCATGAATCTTTCCCTTGAAGGCAAAACAAAGCTAGAGGGCAAAAATGAAAAGTAGACCAATAAAATCAATACACAGCTGATCTTTGATTTTAAAATGACTCTTATTTTACTTTAAGGGAAATTTAAACTATTAGATCAAGAAAAAGGTAATATGGGCAACGAGAAGAATCCCTGTTTTTTTCCGAAAACTTTTAATTGACTTGTAAAATTTCGGTAACCTGACCCTAAAATCTAACCAAAACCCTATGGATCAAAATTTCTAAACCTATTGCTAACCCTAAACCTAACCAAAGCCTATATCTAACCTATATAACTTACCTTAGAACTAAATTCTAACCACATTTTACAGAAAAAATGGAAAGAAAATCCAAAATTTTGACAATTTTTATCGTCGGGAAAAAACATGGATTCTTCTTATTGCACTGACATTCATCAAAATAAGATAATTAATATTGAGGTCTTGAAGTCAACCTGCCCTATCACAACCCCATTATTTTTAATAATTTACTCCTTTAAAATGAATATTGTACGCAAAAATGGCTAAAAATTTGTGATTTTTAGGTTTAAATATTAGAAATCTCATAGGGGATTTGCCCCTTCATCCTTTGCGTAACTCCCTTAATTAATAATCTTACAGCAATCACAAGTATTGAATGGCCCTACCCCTGATCTCCATTCCCAACTATACACACCTTATCCAGATAATCCACTCTGAAGGCTCCAACTGGCTCCCCATTATCATGTTTCATCTCGTCAGCATAAAAGATATAACTTGGATTCAACAGCGAAGTGCGACCACAGAACGGTTCTCTGTCCTGCACCCTCTGACCCCATTCCAGACCAGACAGAGGCTCCTCATAGTCACGGTAGAAGTAAGGGCTTGCACCGCTGGTACGCTCACATCGCACACTGAACATCTCTAGAAGAGTAGCTTGGACCTGTACAGTGATTTAAGTAAATGGATACAGATGAAGTACACATTTTACACACAATATCTTTGAACATGGAAGGACACTTCTTCTTCATTGATATGGTTGCAGTATGTATAATATATTTAAAAATTATAATTAATTTAATTAATTTGCAACCGGCTTTCTTCAATGTTGGGAAGGTAACAGACTTGCGGGGGGAAGGAGGTGTGGTGAACCCCTCACTGCAAATATAACAAATTGTGGAGTCTGGCCCAAACGCTTCGTAAGAGAGATGGGCGCTCTTTTAACTGTGAATTACAGGCCTTCCCCTTTACCTTTTACTTTACCTTTGCAACCTACACCGTTGCGATTGTTCATGGTTTTAATATGGGATATACAGGACAATTGGCGGGTATGTATTCATAATGCCATTTTCCAAAAACTTTAATAGCAATTGATTTATCAATTTTTCAAAATAATAACTCAAACCTAACCAAGGTAAGTTAACTTTGGGATAACTGTAATTGAGGAAATTTTAAAATAACAATATAATTTTGAACAAAGTCTGATATTAATATAATGTGTATTATACAGAGAAATCTGATATTAATATCATGTCAATTTACACAGATTTAAATTGGTGTACTTCTGATGGTTTGAAATAATGATCAAATTCATACCCAAGTAAAAACTTCTTTTTTATATTTGCCTTATACTGATCAACGATAGTTATATATCTTTTCCCATTTTTGGACCACTATTCCAAAAAGAAAGTCCAAATTGTTACCTGGAATTGACCCTGGGCTCTCCTTATTTACCTCTTCAACAGATGAAGCAGTTGACAGAGGCTGAAGTGCCTCTACATTCCCATAATGCAACACAAAGCTGGTGTTGCTAGCTTCTGCTCCTGATGCAATCTCCTTGACGACAGTTGATACCAGGTTAGGATTGCTTGATTCTGCTTCTAGAAGAGGAACATCTGTAAGAGATAAAAAAGGTGAAAATATGAGATCAAAATGGGCATTATTAATAAAAGAAACACTTATGAACGGAAGTTTCAGGAATTATTAAATGTTCATATTTGGAAACACAAGTAGCAGGCATCCAAGAATATTTATTTTGAAATTAAAATATATTGCAATGAGGGTGCTCATATTTTTAACATAAACAATTTTTATTTAAGTTACAAAATTCATAGATTAAAGAAAGTACAGATAGGAAACAGGTCTATTTGAACCCTAAAAATTTGGCTAAGTTAGGGTATTGTACCACGCGGGCGCCATGCCTTGACCGGTGCTGAGCGAGTGCCTGGTGACCCTGCTCTGTGTTCTAGCTGTCGCGCGCTACTTCTACTTGACGACAAGGCAATACACATCTTACATTTTTCCATCAAATTGTGGGCAAGCAAGGAACGCATTCTCAGTCAAATTACCATTCTGTTGCCAAAGTACGACAAAATTACTCAAAATATTTGAAATTTACCTTTGTTTCACATGCAATTTGGCCAATTATGAATTTGACAAGTAGTTAACTTAACTGACTTGAAAAGAATTGCTCCTCACTGAAGCCGCTAAATCTTCAATGAATAAATAAATTTAAAACAAACAATTCCACTATATTTGATCTAAATGATGAAAATGCAAAGAACTCTCATTCAAGAAGACTGAGATGGAAATTGTGCCCCCTTGTGTCCCCCTAAAAAAACTTAGTTTGTCCTCGACCGACCGACCGATTTGCACACCACGACTGTACAACTTTTTTTTCTAAAAAGTTTTTAAATTCTGATGACCAACTTGACTCTTAACTTTCTATATATGGCAAAATATTTAATGAACCCAGGTATGACATCATGCAAATTGACACTCACATTCTAATAACTGGTCTAGCGATTGTGAATACCAATCATGGCGGACATTGCGCTGGCCGTGGTTGTAAGGCATGACAGTAAGATATTGGTAAATTTGATAAGCACCTTCTCTCTTAATCAAACTATATCTGAATTATTTCTAAACTTAGATTTAATGCAGAAAATCTTGTAGTTACACTTGTTCAAGTGTCTGTTTCTGAGAATGGAAATGCTAATTGGACTCTCGTGTCAATGCTCACAGCATTCAACATCAAACACGTATAATTTTGGAAGGGATCATAGATATTGGCGGAAATAAATTTTTAAAAAATCCTAACTGACCGACCCAACTTTTCAAATTCAATCGAGGACAAGCAAACAATTTATCTTTTATTGACCTCACAGTTGATAAGCTTACTGCTTACATTCATAAAATTAAATACAGGTACAAGTATCAATCATTTTAGGTTAGGAAAATCTTGTGTTAACAATACTTAATTTTGATCCAAACACCATCATCATTGGTCAAAAAAGAAGGGTTTTTTTAAATTCATTGCCCTGTAACTCAAAATCAATACACATTTCACATATTTTATTTGACCCATTCCCTTGATATCACATATGTGTACCGCCGCGGCAAAAGGGTCCATTTGTCGGCTCGTACATGTTGCTCCTTGTAGCATATCTAATGTATGGTATTTGTATACATCAGATATGCTACAATGAGCAACATGTCGGAGTCGACAACTGGACCCTTTTGCCGCGGGGGTACACATATGTGATGGCTCACACCGAAAGGGGGGACTTTGGAGATGATATCAATTTTGAGTTTATCATTTCATCTGTTACAGAATATTCTAAGGTTTAAAATGACACCTTATTTGTCGAAATTGATCAAGGCGATCAAATTTTAGAAGAAAATCTGCTGGAAATTCTTCTTATTTTTTTTTTATTTTTTTGCTACCTATTTTCACCAGTATCTTGAAAAGTGTTGCAAAGTCCCCCTTTTCGGTGTGAGTCATCACATATTATCATTTAGTTCTCAAATAGACAAAGTTCAACCAAATTTCTTTCCAGTGCTTGTTTAAATATCATGAATATTTGCTATCCTTAAACTAATAATCTGTTCATGTATTATGGTAACATAATTATAAATTGCGAAAATAGTGAAATAATAAGCTTCCATTTAATTAAGGCATGTCGATTCAAGTCATAAACTAATTAATGATTGCTGCTTTAAATGCTGTCAAAAGATATCTATAGTGAAATATGGTTTCTGTCATATGGAGACATAACCTAGGTTCCCCCACCCCTCTCCCCAAACACACATGCAGGACACACTCATTTATATTGATGTATATGTGCATGAACAAAGATTTTCAAAATACACACTAAACAAGTCTTAGCTTTCCTTGAAAAAATGTCCCAAACAAGAACTCAGCACAGTTGCAGTTTAAATTTTACTCCCTAATTATTATATTTTCATCTTTGACTTTTGAAAAGTCTCTCCTATTTGATGAAATCAGTGTTTTTGTTTTGAAAAACAACCCCTGCCCCCCTTCCCCCCTCTGTGTTGAAAATTACTGTTTTTAGACCCCTAAACACAATCAATGCTTTCAATGTTGCTTAGTATTTGGGGGTTTTTTACGCATGTGTACACTAATAAAGTCGAGTGGCCCACCCTGGGCCCACACACAGCAGCAATTTAGTATTCATAGCCTCTTCAATCGAAATGCTGATTTGTAAATGAATAATTACCGGAAAACAATGTTTGCGTACCTTCATGTGTTTGGAACATGATAGTATAAATCATGATTGATTGTTCCGTCTCCATAGCAACCAATATGGGGATGGAGGTCAGGTTGCAAAGTTGCTCCTCAACTTCATCAGCACTTGAGTAAACTGGTATAGCATCTATGTAAATGAAAAGAGATATAAAAAGTGTTGATTGTTAATTGACATACTATACTACAGTGGCTTAACGGATGTTATATTAGGCCAAAAAAAAAAAGTTGTTTGGTTGTCCTGGAACCCCCACCCCTATTTTTCGAAACTTGAAAAAAGATTTGATTGTACAAAAGTAAACTGCGCCTAATTTTCAGATTTCCGAAAAAAGTGTTTTTTTTCTTTGCGAATTTTGATATTTTGAAAATATTTTTTAAGTTGTTGTTTTCATTTTGTTTCCATTTTAAATACTGTTTTTTAAACATGTAAAAAGAGATTTTTCGGTACAGTAGACTTTATAGATCTTTATAGAGGCCATAATTTGGTGTATTTTTGACTTACATTTGAAAAAATATCTTTAAAAAAACAAATCTGCACGCCCGCACTTGCTCAGAAAAAGTTGTGGAGGTCAACCAAACAATTTATTTTTGTTGGCCTTATGTAGAGCCACAAGTCTAAGCCTCCCATCATAGTACCTTTATGTAAAAGTCCTATACTAGTTACATAGAGCTGCTTTGAAATATTTAACTTTTGCTCCTCTTGCTTGATACTAATATTATCATACCGTAATTTCCGTTGGATAATCAGATTGGCGTATAGCCAGCACCTACTCATAACAGTTAAAAACAAACTCCTCTTTCGTTGTATTACACGCGGTAGGTCTACAGAGAAATTAAACAAATGGTGTGGACC
>JXSR01S008204.1:0-10459 GCA_000969725.1 Ophiothrix spiculata
TGTCCTTTCTCCTCACATTATAGTTATCTGGAAAAATGGAGTAAGTTGGCATATCTGGGCTAAGTTTGGACTCACAGCCAAAGATTATATCTGGTATCAACACGGGCCTGAAAAGCTATCTTTTTAATTGGCCAGTGGATCCCGTCACAGTTTATAACCATTGCACTGAGTTTTCTAGGCTGGCTTTTTCTTTGTCTATTGTTTTTAATTGGTGTAGAAGCCTTTGGTGGACAGAATGCTGCAGATTCGTCAGAGGTGTCAAGAACCTCAAATGAGTTTGTCATAATTGTGCTATCAAATAAACCACTTGAAAAATTGGGGAATCCACATACGATGCATACCCACGAAAGGTTTGGATTGTTACAATAAACATCATACATGTAGCTTGACATACCTGTGCACTCCGTATGGTACCATGTAGAGCATTTGTCACAACCTATACCTTTATGTTTATCTTTAACTTCCGCACTACAAATGCCACAAGGATATTTAATGGTTGCGCCACTCCATTTTCAAAACTAGCATTGAGTTTGCAATTGTAATCAGTCTCATTTACGTCCAGGAATTTACACCCAGTGTACTTGTAATCAATACTATAGAGATAAATGTAGGCAATGGGTATCAAGGTAAATATCAATGACCTGAGCAATCCCATTTTGGAGGCAGTCTATTGTGAATATGAATCAATAACAATTTGTGAATTCCATGTATCACACACAAAGTTATAATGGGAAAAAAAGCAATCAAATGATAAATGGTCTAAATAAAGTGTGAGTTCAACAATACACAAAGGTTAAGTGTGACATATCTTCAAACATCATTTTTGTGTGACTAACAACTTCAGAAAGTGTTTATATTCGGTAAATTTAGTATGTATCCTTTGTCATGTTTGTGGAGTGTAACTTGAAGTTCGTATAATTTGAAAAATATGATCATTTTTTGGGATATTGGGTACATGTATTTGGGTTATTCCATGATTTTGCCTACATAAAGTGTGACATGGGGGTCCAAATTTGGAACACCTTTGTCAGAAATTAAATGATCATTTTTAAGTACTGTTTTATATGTAATTTTCAAAATATAAAACAATCTTAGTGGTTCTTTACCATATCAATACGAAAAATTTAATTTTTTGTGAGAGTCCAGCAATTGTTTCACGTGTAACTGGACACGAAACATCAGACTCTAAAGCAGCTTCTTACATATGTGGATGTGATATAGTTTGGGTTGCACAGCCTTTTCAGATAGGTATTGTAGATTCATACCCCATGAAAGGAAATTTAGAACTAAGCTCGCGGCCATATTTTTTAAAAATCAGATTATTGTGATGTTGAATTTGTACAAATTCTACACATTTCTTGACCAGTACTTTTTTAATTAAAATATTGTTTATTGTGTAGAAAGGTTTATGCAATTTAGCAGATAGTAGTCACAATTATAGAATCCAAGTCACTTTGCCATGTTTTGTCATAAAAATGTGATGTTTCTAATGTTAAATGGCATTAATGGGCAATACATGAATACATTTCACGTGTAACTGGACACCAAAAAGTGAGGTGTCCAGTTACATGTGAAACCCTGTTCATGCATAAAAATGTATTTCCTGCTGTAAAAATGGGAAAATTTGTTATGATTTTCATATTTTTTGCTGACTTGGTTGAAAAAACCTTTTAATTGAATTAAAAAATGTTTACAAATTGTGCTAGTATGATTAACTGCTAAAAGGTTTCACGTGTAACAGATTTATGCGGACACCAAAATTCAAAATTTGTTGTATTTGGTCACATTTAGTGTTGTATGTATAAATAAATTATTGATTGAGAAAGGTACCTGGTATGTGGGCCTATTCTACAAACAAACAGCCCTGCAAATCCAAAATGTATGAGTTATGATGCTTTTGGAGGTCAAGATGGGTTTCACGTGTAACGGTGTCCGCTTCGGACACCAAAACTGTCAATGTGGTGTATTTTCAAATCATGAAGCAGAATCAAGTTCTTTTTGCATGTGTGTTATCTATTCTTACAGATGATATGATAAATCCCATTTGTTAAAGATTGGAAGTTTTATAAATGGTAAATTTTGAAACCCAAATTTTCACACCGTAACATAATTCATGGACACGAAACTGCTCAAAGTGATTGTATCTAATTTAAAATTATCATATTTTCTTATTTAGTGGGATTGTGTTGTTATTTTGACTTTAATTCTTCTTTTTGTTGACATAGGCCTATGTTATAAAAATGATTAAAACTATGCCAATATGCCACTTAGTGTACATTTTTAGCAAATGATAAATTTTGATAAGTTTCACGTGTAACTGGACACGAAATGTTACTGTGTGATACCGTTTTTTGCATTAAGCGTGTAATGAAACAAACACATTTCAATGTGAATTGTCATTTTATTATTAATCATACAGTACTAAACTCCCATTTTGACCAATGAAATGACAAGTTTAATGTCAGAAAAATATCTAAAATCACCTTTTTTCATCATCCTGTTACAATGTCACACTTTTTCATCAAAAAACGAGTAATTTTTACATGTTTTTGATAAAAATAGCTATGTAAACGTTTTACAATTCATCAAAGTTTGGTATCATTTCGAAGGTTTTTGAAAGCTCTACGATTTTATGCCAAAATCATTAGGAAAGATGTTTTGCAAACCTCAAAAAATCCAATTTTATGACCAGAATTGGGTTATGTAGGCAAAATCATGGAATGACCCATGTGCACTTATGTGATAGGTTTGGTTGCAGAGCTTGCTTCTGGCACCAAAACCACTGCCAGAAATTTGGGGGAGCAGTAAGTTCTTATTTCTGCTTATGGATACACATTGGCTGCGTTCAAATTGTCAGTTCGTGTCCGAAATTAAGTCGAAACAATATATTTTTTTTATATAGGTAACTCAACAGATAGATTTAGAATTGTTTTTATAGATTTAAAATAATATTTACAGGAAAGTTGTTTTTTAAATGAGGTCAAACGGATATACCGTTCTCAAGTTTTTAACATACCAGGATTTGAAGAATCAGGGCACTTTCCTGTATGTAAAAAAATTGTGTGGTTTTAAATGGACGATATCCCATAATGCATTTCGTATTTACCCACAATGCAATTCTTTGATCCAAATAAATAACATGTATGTTTAATTCAAAATTATAGCTACATAGTATATGTAATATCAACCTGAAATAAGATTTTTGGTAATTGACATATTTAAGGCATCGCGGGATACAGCAAATTACTTGTGCAAGGTAACTACGGAGCACTCACTTACAAATATGTTACAGACTGCTAAATTCGGTAGCGTTAAAAAAATTGCAAATTACATTGACCGCTGTCCAGGTTTTTTTCTCACTGAGCCGGTATAAAAATTAACAAAGTAAACATTTTTCAAAGAAACCTTTAATCTTTTTGAGCATGCACAATTTAACAAATGGCGGGACTTGCTAGACTGTGTTTTGGTTGATTTTATATTGATCAATATTTTCAGCTCAAAAATTTACATTCTATGATCTCAAATTGTTATAGATATTTTTAGATTAATTTCATCAGCTATTACTCCTTTCAATTTTTTCCAACTTCCAAATATGATTGAAAGTGTGCCCTGAACTACAGTGTAACTCTTCCAGATCTGTAAAATGTACCATTGAAGGTTTAAATGGTGCTAAAAGGTTTCTAAGATTGGCTTTACCACACATAATAAAAATGGTGATTAGTGAAAATCCAAGATGGCTGACTGTGCACAGAAATACCCTGACAATAGCGCCATCGCTATCTATAATATATAAAGCTGGTCATCCAACACATGCACGACACATAAAAAACACAATGTTCAGTGATTCATGGTGATAGATTTTGCATAAAAGTTGCGTGAAGAAAACCTTTTCATTTTTACGCGTCTGGTGAGCCTAGGTTAAAATTCAAACGCAACTCATGTGATACTCGTGAGCTCGCGTGATTTGTCTATTAGAACTGTCATGTTGCTGTGTGACTTGATGATCGAACCTTGGCGCATTTAGTTGCACAATATCTCAATCACTCAGACAATCATGGAATTAGACAGTTCAGTGACCTCAACGTGAATGAAAATTTCATCACACAAACTGGTTGTCATAATAGCATGAAACTAAGTTTTAAAATTGCAATTTCTCCATTTATACCAGTTTTCGTTTTTCTTTGGATATGTTTATTGTGCATACATGTATCTTCTATACTGACGGTGACCCTGAAATATGAAAGACAACCGACGTTCCAATCTTGATATCATGTCTTTTCACATTTTGGATCAACACACAGTGTCTATCTAGGGTCTTGTATGGCATCGTACTTTTCTCGTTTTCGTCTTTGCGCCAATTTCATATATTGGGCAAATTTGGGTCCTCCTCATTGATAGATTTTATAATTGACCTGTAATTTAAATGAACATATAATTAAAAGATTACTTTCCAGCTTTAATTCAAAATTGACCAAAGGGTGAGAAACTGGAGAGATTCGAAGATTTTGATCTGGAATTTACACCTCAAGAATACATGTATCTTCGATTACAATGCAACTTAGTATGAAAGTGTGTTTTATTACATTTTTATAATATTTTTTAAAATAAAAAAAATAATGGTCGCAAGGGCCCAATTTTTGACGATAACTGTTTGGCTACCCGCGCCCCCCTTGGACACTTCCAAACCCTCCACTAAAACATGATCATTAGACTATTCAGGGGGATGAGAGTTCAGCTTTTTAGCTGATTTCAGCGCTTTGGTTGCCCATTTGTAAACAAAGTGAATAATTACATATATGTACGTATTTTTGGTACAAATCTCCTGATTTTTGTTTGAAATTTAGGAAAAAAACAAACAAAATTTGCGCCAATTTGGCCCAAATTTCAGAAAATTTTGAAAATAAGACCCATACAAATACCACATTTTGCAAAGAAAAAGGACCCATTGCCATACCAGACAGCCTGATTTTGCTACCCAAGTTTATTTGCAGCACAGCCCTGTAATCTCTTTTGTCCTACATGTAAGTACCCCTCCCGGGATTAAACACTTCTGGTCATGAAACTTTCTCACCCATTTCTAGTAAGTCGAATTTCTAAAGGGCCTACGAAATAGGATGATAATCCTGGACAAGTCTATGTGGGACATCGATTTATCAGAATGACCAGTCAGTACATGAAAAGATTCAAACCAGTCACCTTGAATTGTTCTATTCATAGTATTCACAGAACACAGAGAGACCAATTAACTCTTTCACTCCGAAATAAAATTTTCACCATCTGACCTAACTTTATGATAGCATATGATAATTTTAGTGCATCAGGGTTGTTATCTTTGCTAATAAAAATGATGGTCCTGGATAGCTCTTTTTTTCAACTGCTTGCTGGCGAAATTTCGACCTATTTAGGCTTGTAGTTTTTGTTTTAGAGCTATTTGAAAAAATTTCGACGTTAAATGTGGTGCCAGATAAAGAAAGTGGTGCCCAATATCTTGTCCCTCCTGCTAGATTTGACACAAGCTGCATCAGTTTAATTTGTTCCTATTTTAGGATGTGTATAATTTACTTTTAACTTTTTCAAAACTGATTGACCTTGACCTCTGAAATGCATTGTGCAAGGTTTCAACCATAGCCTGTGTTTTATTTTCTCCTGAGAGGCAAAATAAATTATGCAACCCTGGGGATGGGGCTGTTATTATTTATGCAAAAAAAAAAGGAAAATAGATAAAAGGTTAATGTTACATTTTTGTGTTTTTTCTCCAAAAACTACATGTACAAATGTATAAATAATTTTGATTTAATTTTAATCAGAAAAATATAGGCTTTCATGATGGGAACCTACACCTTTAAAAGCACGGAAGATTAAAAATGTCCACCTTGTGTTGTCTAGAAAGATTTCTGCTATTTTTAAGTCGCCAAAAACTTCATTTTGAAATCGCTTGAAAATCGTAAACAAAGCCATGGAATACATTGGAAATTACTAGTATTCTGTATGTAGTGGCCATCTTTCATCATTATCCTTCGACTTCCATCGAGATGCATGACACACATCTTTAATATATATACCATAATATGTTTTCGGGAATCATTGGGAGGGCCCATCTAAATTCATTCATAAAAACTACCTTCGTCAATTTCGCTCTGAAATTTGCTGGCTCTCAAATCGTAGTGTTGTTTTTGAGAAGGGTTCCCATTCTTACAATGTTTGTTGTGGGAACGGCAGTAGTTTGGATGTGCACTGCAGTTTGATCGTAAAACCGTAGCGCCTTGCTGCGATAATAATCTTGATAGGCTTGTTGGGGAGCTATAGAAATTCTGTAGAGCATGTACAGGTCAACACACCGAATGACCCCATTTGTTTACCTTTGTTCTACGTCACTTGCGATTAACCTGGCATAATGGACATTTTCTCTTGTTTCCAGAATAGAAATTTATCCCACATGTTTTTGTTTGATTTAGTTGCAGATTTTCTAGGTCTGTATGGCTGGTACATCGTTATTGCAGTCATAGCAATTTACTACTTGAAGTCAAGATACAGTTCCAGATTACAAGGATGGCAGAAGCAGAGACAGCAGGGCAATGATCTACAAAGATATGGTGAGTTTGTCATGTGAGTGCAAGAAAGTCGTATCTGCGATGGCTGCCCTAAGTTATATTTATTTTTCAACTTTGCCACAAGAATGTGAAAAATCTCTCAAAATTTCACTGTCTTTATGTCAGTGGTTCTTGAAATGGTTCATCAGGTGACACCGTCACCTGAAGAACCATTTCAAGAACCACTGACACAACACTGGAGATTATAAAGTGTGCAATCCAAATTTATGACGTAAGGCAGCTATTGCAGATACGACTTTCTTGCACTCACATGACGAGTTGTGGTACGTGTTACAATTTGCTTCGGCTATTTAAAATTAATTGTTTGTCTTAAAGCTCTCCTACTCTTGAAAAACAATGTGAAATGCATTTTTTTTAAATCTTTTCTTTTTTAGACTTTTTTTAAAAACGTTTTTGACAGTCCTGAATACCATTCTACATAACAAAAAAGAGTTCCATGTGTATTCTTACATGTATATATTTACAACAAAAATAATGTTAACATTTGCCTTTAAAAAATATCAAAAACAGAATAAAGAAACAAATTAATTCAATTTTAAATTGCAAGTGAATATATAAAAGGAGTTCATATGGTTGGGTACACCATGAATTTGCAAACCATTGATTCATCCATTTCGCTCGATCCGTTCTTTTTCAATATGGAACTGATGACATATGCATATATTGGATATGAGTTTCTTGAGTATTAAATAATTACGTCACTTACGCCATCGCATCGGACAGTGCAAAAACACGCACACTAAAACTAACGCACGCTGGAGCTTTGAGACAAACAATTAATTTTAATTGGCCTTATGAAACAACAATTAACATTATGAAGAATATGGTACACCCTGTACACACATTAATTACACAGTCGTGAGTGTGGGTAGTTTGTGTGTTGGGAGTGCTTGGTGTGTGTGTGAGATCAAAATTGTTTTATCTTTGGACTTGGACTCAATGATAGAGGCAAACATGTGACCCCTATTATTTGAATAATGATAAAAAATAATAATTGTCCCGCTTATATAGCGCTTTTTCTGATTGAACATAGGGTCAAAGCGCTTATTACAATTATTACATTACCAATACCACGTGTATCAAAAAAAATTGTGCACAGAGTAAAACTGATTTTAACCTTGATAAAAGCACCAAATCATAATTTTCTTGTTATTGTAGTAAAGCAGAATAAATAAGCTTTCAAATGCAGAAAAAATTATAGAAATCGGATGAAAAATAAAAAAGATATGACCAATTTTGTGAGTACTTTTAGCTTTTATCATAATGCCATAACCCGCAATTGTGATATGTAATATCTTGCTTAACTGTGTAAATCCTGTTGGAATGGAAGAAAAAGAGACGTACTTACAAAATTGGTCATATCTTTTTTATTTTTCATCCGTTTTCCATCAATTTTTCTGCATTTAAAAGCTTATTAAATTTGCTTTACTTCAATAACACGAAAATTATGATTTGGTGCTTTTATCAAGGTCAAAATTAGTTTTAATCCGTGCACAATTTTTTTTGATACACGTTGTAGAATACGGTCAACTGACTTGTACATTGTCCTTGGTATCGATATACCATTAGACGGCGCTACTCGTCTATATTCCGAGTAATTACCCATATAACGCTTGGGTTGACAAAGTAATGGAGACTAAAATGCCTTGCCCAAGGGCATAACACGTTGGCGCTAATGGAGCTCGAACTCATGACCTACTGATTATGAGTCCTGCTCTGTTCCGCTAGACCACACGAGCTATTAGCGCATGCTATTTTGATTAAGGTTTGGCCGAACCACCCAAAATCGGTAATTACCAATTCCCGATTCAATTTTCAAATAATCGGCCCGATCCGATACCGATCCCGATTTTGTTATGAAGTTACTTGAACTCTCAACAGAAATAAAGTGTTAAGTATCACTGGTACGTTTTCCATGAATTTGATCATTTATTAATGTAGAAATCGAAATAATGATCAAGATTGACAATAAAGGAAATGAAAGCAAGTTACTTTGTTAGTCTGTTTAGTCCAACAAGGATGTTGCTTGCATTTAAAACACATTTTATGGAGGTTTCCAGCTACATATTCAAGCTGTTGTGGTATGTATGGATCGGTTGGCTGAATCTGTAGAGTTCTGTGATTTTTGCCGAACCCGATTCGTCACCGATCTCAAAATAACTGATTTCCGATCCGGCCAATTGAATCGGCCCATCACTAATTTTGATAGCACATATGCTGGTGTCAGCTTGTCAGGGATAACTGAAACTTGATGCATATATATGTAACAGGCATGAGAATTTTCAGATAAATATATGATTTCAGATATTTTCATCATCTAAATTCAGATTATTTGGTGCTTGATTTAATCATTTTAATAGTTTTTGGTTAAATTTTACCAAATTCAGATATTTTCATGAAAAATCTTTCTCATGCCTGATGTAAGAGCTGTTTTAAGTAAGTATTGTCTTGTATACATGTACAGATCACGACACAATTTTGGCTCGTCAAGAGGCATTGGCAAAAGCAAGGGAAAAAATGCAAGAAGAACACAACGTTAGAGCTGAAGAACATAGTATAAAGCAAAAGGAGGTATGTAAAAATCATATTGAAAATATATTCTGTAGTTTTATATAAATTTGTTAACATGGTGGAAACCCGTACAAAGTTTCTTGGTACAGAGTTTCTCTAGAATATTGGTATTTTTGTGAAGGAAAATTGAAATTCAATATTTTGTGCAATTATTATCATGGATATCTTATATTTTCCCCTTGATAGCATTTAGTAATTCACAAAATATTTTGTCTCATTTTTGAACAAACAAATTTAGAAATTTGATGATTCAAATGAGTCATGAGATATATATAGGATCATAGGCAGTTTAAGTTTAAAGTTTGTCAAGAACAAAACTTATGCTGCAATCCGTTGTTCTTTTGATAGGCTCTGTATAAAGAAGAGTTGAAACCTGAAGCTTAACATTAGGCCAACCAAAAAAAAACTTGTTTGGTTGCCCTCCACCCACCGACCCTATTTTTCAGCCCGACCCAAACTTTTTATTATTGAAATTTTTTTTTTTTCCCTAAAAAATATGCAAAACTTACCGAAAATTACAAAAGAAAATTTTGATATTTTTGCTTTTTTCAATATTCAACCCTCAAAATGTTTAGGATGTCCCAAATCACTACAAGAAGTATTTGATTGTTTTGATTTGGATGGCGGGGGAAGTTGTGAAGGCTGGAGCAGCCGATCAACCTAGTAGACCGTGGAAGAGTATTAAAAAAAAAAAAAAAAAAAAACTTGACCGACCGACCCTCTCTGAAAAAAGCTGTGGAGGGCAACCAAACAATTTTTTGGGGGGCCTTAGGGCTGAAGAAAGGGGGCCCAACATACACTCACACAACACCCTCATGAGAAAGTTGTGTCGGTGTACTGAATAAAATTGAATAATAAATGGGAAATAAGGAAAGTGTTCCTGCTAAGGCTGTATGGTGTGCCATTGGCACAGGAGCCAGGGGCCGTATTCATAAAACTCCCTTACACTTAAGTGCAACTTTTACACTTAAGTGTAAGTGAAACACTTAAGTGTTTCACTTAACTTAAGTGTTTCCCTTAACTTTAAAGCTCAATTTCTGCTTTATTGCAGTGTGTCATTTTCGTTCTTTTTCACTGTAATTTTAAGTGCAAAAATCCTAACTATAATTTGTAAAAAATATTTCACAGGAATAAACTGACCCTCTTTAGTCATACTTTATGTGTTTTCTTGTATGAAAAAGAAAATCTTGTGAAATATATGCTATAGAATACCCATGTGACTTAAGGGCAACTCTTAAGGGTGCTCCAAGGTCCCCTTAAAAGTTGCCCTTAAAATC
>JXSR01S008204.1:10509-24068 GCA_000969725.1 Ophiothrix spiculata
TAAGAGTTAAGGGATTCCCTTAAATATTTGTTCATTTAAGTGTAACTCTAAGAGTTTGTCTTAAAATTTAGCAGATTTAAGGGAAACTCTTAAAAATGTTGCACTTAAAGTGTGCTTTATGAATACGGCCCCAGGAAAATTGGCACATAAGATTTTTGAAAATGTGTGAGAAAGATGCAGGCGGCACAGGACACGATTTTCTGAAGATAGTTGATTTAGGGACGAGGGATTTCTAAAACGCAAATTTAGGATACATTTTACGTGTATTTCTATTGGGTCACGTATTGAAGAAAATATTCCAAAAATCATATTTTTACCTTTCCTCAAAAAATTACAAAAAGTGTTCTTGATATAGTAATAAACATAATTATGTTATTCCAAATCCGCTGGGGTTCACGCCTGAACCCCACTGTTTATAGATTTTATCATATTTGTTACCGGTTAGGAATATAATATTAGTGACCCATCCCTTAAGTTGTATTTTTCCACGAATTTTCCAACGGCTTACACCAGAGGCGGTGTAGGACGTTATGCAGCCAGGGATCGGCTACGATACTGTACGGCAACCAGTAATAGTTGTCATGGCCACCCTCCTCTGAGAGAGATGCTTCTTTCTTATGTAGCCAATTTATCAGCCTTATAACTACTGATTTTGGTGCAAGCATCTCTTCAACTTTGGTTGAAATGCGCAAGCTCAAAAAGCTTTAGTGAGAATACTGGAAAGGAGAATGGAAGTTGGATAAAGAGATAGAAACGAGTGAACAAAAACAAAGAAGTTCAAGTGAAAAATAGAAATGTATAGAAGCACTATGTAAAAATCAAGATTAGACTCACCAGGTATACACTATATGCAGCGCTCCATGAAGGAGCATTCGCATAGGGGACCCACGGCTTTACATGACTGTCCGACCACGGAGCAAGTAGAGTAAAGTTGCTTGCCCAAGGAAACAAGGAGACGAAAACCGCCTGGCCCGGGGCTCGACCCACAATCTCTGTATTACGAGACCCGTGCTCTAACCGCTCGGACACGCTCCCCTCTATATTGTCATATCAAACTGGACCTATTATTTTTATGTGCCTTACAGAGAGAAGAACAGAAAAGGCAAGAAGAGATAGAAGATTGGGAAAATCACCAAGCTGGAAGAGGATACAAATCAAAATTAAAAAATAGAATTAGAGAGGTGAGCAATACATGTAATTATAGGCAAAATAAACATTTATTGGACGATTTAAACAAAAATCCATGGAAGGGGCTGCATTAATATTACAAACAATTAGCCCTGCACTCTGGATTTTTGTTTACACTGTCCAATGAATGATTGTTTGGCTTATAATATGATTTTTTGATTCTGAAATTTGGTGCGTAATTGTGTGATCAGTGTTCTGGTCCTGTGACGTTGATTGACATCTTCTGAATACTGATACCTAGTCTTCAGGCATTAATGTTCATAGTTAACGTCTCTGCCAAAATTCCTCGGACAGAATTAATCACATGTATTGCAGGTGTATTTCAGGTATATTTATTAAAAATGCCATGGCAGTAAAAACTGAATTGCGACATAATTTACAATCTATAAAACACAATTATCATACATTTAAAGATATACATTAAAATAATTCAAGCTATATTATTATACACAGTTATTGCAACATCAAAATATAGACAGAAACTAGAGTTCAACTAAAATTCACAGGGAAACACATAGTACTATAAACATGACTGGGAAAAATACTGGTGAAGTCACTGGCATGGTATAGTATTGCACAAAAAGTTGGTTATAAAAAAGAAAAATTGCATTTGTAATTTGCAGGTTGCCAAAAATAAAAGGTCACCTAAGACCACATGAAACTTCCCAAGGTAATTTTAAAGGGAATCACATGCATAAAAACATTCTAGAAAGGTGATTTGTTGAGAATACGAGTGAGGTGTGGGAGGGGGCTGTTCCTGAAGCGGTCTGTTCTAAACTGGTATGGTTGGAATTGTGCCTTTTTCCGGAGTTGCACATATATGTGAGTTTGACACAGTGCGGGGGAACCAACTTGAGAATCTCTGGGTGCTGCAAACTCTTTGCAGATATGAATGCTACGGTCCAGAAGGGACTGGAGGTTGAGTGTATCCAATGCCTCATGGTAGGTGGTGAGGACAGGATGTAGCGACACACACGCTTCTGGATCTTCTCAAGGTGGTTCACCTGCTGTTGAGTGAGACCAGCACTCCAAAGTGGGACAGCATATTCAAGACAAGGGCGTAAAAAACCTTTGTACACAGATAGGAGATCGTGTTTATCAAGACCGGCTTCTTTCAATTTTCTAAGCATGAACAGCTTTTTGTTTGCTTTTTTATACATTGATTCAACCTGCCCACCCCACTTTAAATCATTATCAATGATCACACCAAGTAATTTGACTTTCTCAACAACTGCAAGTTTGTGACTTGAGATCGCAACATCCGCATTAGGTGTTTTTTCCTACCGAAGTAGACCTGCATGACCTCACATTTAGTTGGATTAAGTGTCATTTTGTTGTCAATGGTCCACTGGTGCAATGAGTCATGGCTTTTTTGGATCTTGCTAGGATTGCCATGACTCCTGCTTTCACCCAGTGTTAGGTCGTCGACATATTTCCATACGTGGATGTCAGATCCTTTGTCACTCTCTTGAGCACTATTGAGAAAAATAATTGGGGCCAAAATTGTACCTTGTGGAACCCCTCCCAATAAGGTTTGCCAATCAGATAGGGAGTTCTTGTATTTAACCTGTTGCTCTCTGCTAGAAATAAAGTCTGCCACCCACTGCACAATACATGGCGACACACCCATGCTCAGAAGGTTAGAGACAGCAATGTTATGATCGATGACTTCAAATGCCTTTGAGAAATCTGTCAGTACCAACGTACTGATAGTAGCAGATTTCTCTGCCTCTGAGACTAATTGGTGATAGACATCTATCAAACAGTGGGTAGTGGACATACCTTTCTGGTTACCATATTGCCGCTCATCAACCTGATTTTGGATAAAATCAACAACAAATTTGGATACCTTCCTTTCAGCAATTTTGGCTAGGTTTGAAAAGTACCGATGGATATGTAAACAATTAGGCGCTCTGAATGTTTATTTATATCTTCAGAAGAATTATAATGGCAAGTTAACGAGGATTGCATATAACCAGGCAATTTGAAGGAACCTTTTAATATCTTTACACAATTCAGAAAGAGCTAAATACTGTATAGAGGGATATTGACATTTTTGCTGCAGTTTTTACCTTTGCTTCTTTCATGTTGAACTTTTAAACATGGTGAAAACCATTGCCCACAAAAGCAACCATCATTTTTTAATACATTTTGGTTCATATTAAAAGTTTAAAAGTTTGTATTATAGTCTATTGAATCTGCAATGTTATTGACAAAAGTTGCTAGCATAGAATTTCAATTTTCAATATGTTTTGTCCTGTGCCATATTTTTTCAAAAACTGACAAGCAAGAAAATAAAGTCCCGCAAGTGCACATACAACTAATTCTACATTTTATGTCTCAATTTCCCACCAATCTTGCCTTTGAAATCAATTTTCTGACAATATGTTGTTCAAAATAAAACAAATAGTCTTCGATTCAAATTTCCAATAGTTGTTCAGATATCCTGACCTACAACCTCTTTCAACCAAATAATAAATCCCCACCCCCCCTCTTGCAGGGTATAGAAAAAATAAACCTTTCTGGGAACGTTTCTTGTGCTGATGAGAATTTTCTGTGAGATTTATGAAAAAATGAATGAATCGCTCAAAAAACGTGCTTGTTTTTGACAGTAATTTGTCATTTACCCCAAAATTTGGCTCATTTATTTGTATTTCGTCATTCATTACCAGTTCTAAATAATCATCTGTTGTCAGAAGTTTTCAAGTTTTTATCATTATTATTATTTGACTTTATATTATTTTTTACCTTTTTTTTTCTGGGACTTACACTTTTTTTCTGGGAAGGGCGCAGCCGCGGATTTCAAACCCCACCCCTCTGGTGACGCTGCTGCACCACACAATATGTCTTAATTTGTTAACACCAGCATTGCACTTGTGTCATTTCTCTAGGAACCGTTGTCATCACCTGGAGCTGAAGGAGGGACAAGTCGACCTAAGAAAAAGCTTATCAGAGATAGTAAGTGCAACATTTAATTTATGAAATTTTTGTGTGAAGGTTAGATTTATACAAATTAATACAATGAGCAAAAACGTAATTGACAGCTATGGCTGTTAACAAAATGTCATAACAACCATGGTTGTAACTCACCAAGTTATAAAAAATTGAATAAAAAGTGGTAAACAACTGAGCAATGAGCAATATGTGGTCAACAAAACCATGATTGTTATGACCAAAAAGTGGACATCAACCATGATTGTTGGTCTTCAAGTTATTACAATCAGCAGCAAAGTGGTTATAAATTATTTATTACAATGAATAGTAATGGTTAACAACTATGGTAGTAATTTACTAGTAAACTCGCCCAAGTTATACAATTAGCAATATCAGTTCGGCGGAACTCACAATTCGGATACGTATCCGAATTTGGATACTCCATATCAAAATTCTGATACCCGTATCCGAATTTAGATTAAAAACATCTGAAACGGGATATCAGCTGAAATTAATATTCAGCTTCGCCGCGCACCATACCGGTATGTATGAAAGTCAATAATATTATCATCATTTGTCATCATAATTCTTAATTCTGTGATAAGGAGCTATCAGGACATGTTTCAAAGCTGTCCCGCTGGAATTGCACAGATGGAAATGACATTTCCACAGATAGATTTATCATAAATGCAAGAAAGAAGTTCTACGTGTACTTGCCAGCTTGCGCTATCGATGTGTTTCCTGCGCCACGACAGGCGTATCAGAATACGGATACCCTCCATATTCTAATTCTGATACAAAATGTACGTGGGTATCCAAATTCGGATACGTATCCGAATTGTGAGTTCCGCCGAACTGATATGTGGTTATTATTACAATGAACAACATTATTACAATGAACATTGTTCAAGTGGTTTCAATTTAATATTTTTTGTAACTTTTTAGGTTGTTACAATGAACAACAAGTGGTTATAACAACCATAGTTGAAACTCACACCATTACGATCAGCGGTAAATGGTTAATACCCATGGTTGTAACTCTTGAAGTTATTACAAGGAACAACTGATGATAAACAACCATGTTTGTATTCAATGAGTTATATCATTGAACAACAAATTGCTAATAACGACGATTGTAACTCTTCAAATTATTACAAGAAGCTACATGTGGTGGTTGTTACTCTTCAAGTTATTACAATTATCAACAAATCATAACCATTGCTGTAACTCTTCCAAGCTAAAGAATGAGCAACAAGAGATTAATTAACAGCCATGGTTGTTGTGTAAGTTATTATGGTCGTAACTCTTAAGTTAAAACGAATTAACAACTAGCAAAAAGTGTCTGATAACCACTGGAAACCTGAAGAGAAGTTGAAGCCCTTACATTTATTCCACCATATGTATTTAATATGGAGAGGCTCCAGAACTTCTTTGTCAGCTACTTCCCGAACATCTTCAGTTTGATCCGCTTCTTAGACCAGAGATGCCACTTCAGGTTTTAACCTGAAATCAGGTTTTTTGCTCAAACCATGATTTCAGGTTTTTTATGATCTCTAATTTATTTTCTTATGTTTTCAGTCCTTTTTGGAGTATCTTCCAAGAATTGATGGCTTTTTCAGGTTTTTTTTTCAATGAAATCAGTGGCATCTCTGTTTGACCCCTTATCAGATCCCATGACATTACTGTCCAAATACTTATTCCAACTTAGTCAGTCACAAGAGACCCTTTGTTCTATCAGCAGTCCGCATCTGGAATTCTCTACCTGAATACATTCCATCTTTAGAAAAGAGAACCTGCTTTAAAGGTGCAATTCATGATTTTGATGTGGCCTCTTTTCTAGCTAAATAAAAAGAAGAGTACAACATAATATATATACTGAAAATTTCACTTGATTCCGACCGTTTCGTTTCCAAGTTAGAAGCTTTTCATCATTTTGAAAATCCCCATTATAGGCTACTGTGTTGTAATTACTGTCAGGGCCACAACAATAATTAGAAAAGGAAACATTTTCTCACTTTTCTGAAAAATGCAAGCACATATGAAAGAATGGTTTGGGGATTGTAACATATACCACTTGAGGATTCTTATAAGCTAAAATACTCAAATTTGATGAAAAGTTGATCATGAATTGCCCCTTTAAAAAAGAGGTGAACCGCTATCTTGGCAATACGCCAACTAGTCAGCACTACACTTCATACTTTGGTACTGTTGTGTACTGCTGGTAATGCCATTACGAGCGTTTGACATAGATAAAAAAAATAGGGAAACTCTTCAAATTGTTGATAACTATCATAGTGGTTGTTACTCTCCAAGTTGGTACACTGAGCAATAAGTGGTTAACAATAACAGCCATGGTTGACTGTAGGTTACTATACTTTAAACGCCAATATTTTCGCGCTCAGTAATTTCTGCGCACGGCCAATTTTGGACCATTTCGCGCGTTTTTATTTTTGCGCAAGTGAACATTGGCCAATTATGGAATTTCCTCTATAACAACTACAGTGCACAATAATTTTCGCGGTGCATTTATTTTCGCGCTAATCCAATTTTGCGCGAAAATAAATGTATCGCGAAAAATACCACTTATACAGCAGGGCATGAATTTTAAGGCGTGCGAGTGCGATCGCACGCTTTCGCACGCTTAAAACAATGTCGAGAAGTGCGATTAATCGCATGCTTAAATTTTTGATTGACTAATTGTTTCAAATCGTTGGACGGAAAAGCCGTCAAAAATGATCTGTCATCACAGTAGATCGCCAGTCGAGTTTAAACAATTCTCTGGACATGTAAATATTTTAACTTTTTAAAATCATTTTACAAAGTGTTCAATGATACAATATAAAAAAAGATGTCAAATGAAATAATAAATCTATTTCAGGATTTGTTTTCTTTAATTATCTTCATTTTTGGATGGCTGAAAGGCAAGACTATTTTTGATTTAAATTACGTTTTTCTATCATAAAACTAACTCGTGTTTCTAATGAACAGAGCTGCAGAGGGCAGCATTCACTATTATTTTACAGTGGTATGAATAAAAAAATAATCTTTTCGTTTCTAATCAACAGAGGGCAGCATTCACTATTATTTTACAGTGGTAAATCAAAATAAAAAAATAATAAAAATGAAAATTCTCTAGAGGGGCATGCCAACAATTTTAAAATTGATTTAAAAATGAACATTGGACTTTTTTTTCTTTACAACCACTCAATATTTCCTTGGGGAGGGGCAGCTGTAGACACTCATCCTGAGGGGCCTTGGGCCCCTTGCAATGGGTAAAGCCTCACTTAGATCCTTGAAATTGTTTCTTTAAATAAAATTTACAATCAAAATCAAATTTTTTTTAATCACCCCCAGAACTTAAATAATTCCCCCCGGTTCAGGTCAAATCACCATGAGCCAGGAGCAATTTTTTTGAGACACTTACCATCCAGGGCAGGGCCTCATCCCTTATAACAAGATGAATTGGTAAACATCCTCGGACCCCAATCTTTAAATGTTTTCAGCTGAACTTGATGTGAGATTTAAAGATGTAGTTCTGTCATTCTGATCAGTCAGGTGAAGTGTTTAAACCTTTATTGCAACCAATAATACAAGTCGTATTTTTTGTGTGTAACTAATTAGTCTAGGTCAAATGTTCATCTTGTTAATTGCCATTGATAATTATACCCGTTAACCCTACACTTATTTGGCCAAGGAAAAAAAAAAGTCATGTAAATAATATTTTTAGCTGTAAATACACAAACTTAGAAAAGGCACCCCTTGATTGACTGAGGAGTGCGATTTGCAGCACACCTGGCAGCACACCTAGGTTAATCAAGGAGTGCGATTTACAGCACACCTGTATTTTTAAAAATTCATGCCCTGACTGTGGTTGCAACACTGCAAGTTATTGCAATACTGCTTATTGCAATCCTTCAAGCTATTGCAATAAACAGAATGTGATTCACAACTATGGTTGCAACACTCCAAGTTATTACCCTAAGCAACAAATGCCAACAAGTGGTTAGCAACTAAAGTCTTTGTTTAAGTCTATGTTTCACATACAAGAACACAAAATATGCGACACATATACAAAAACATCTTCACTTTTTCTGTAACACATCTTTTATTTGTCATTTTGAATGTCCTGCAAGCCATATCTCGGGCCCCATGAATAGATTCCCTCAAATTTGAGATGTGGAAGTTTCTTCCCATATTGTCGCTGTGCGGGGAAAACCTCATGTGAGTTTTTTGGTCACATGGACAAATCAGCCTATTGCACAGTAATTAGTCAAAACATGTTGATGAGAATGATGATGTGATGTCAATAAAAGTACCTCAGATCTATGTTTAGCCTTTTTATATACATTCAAAATTGCAAATGAGCCAGGTCGTTTTATCAATGTTACGGAAAAGCCACATATGAGGTTTTGCTCTTAGAGGTCAAATACACATATGAGGTTTTACCCGCCCAGCGAGGATATTTAAGGGTCGGCAGTAAAAATAAGGTCGGTCGGGTTACGCCAATCAAACAATGATTTTAGGCCTAATAGCAATATGGAATTCCTGAAAATTGATTAAAGTGTCAATGATAATTAATTAATCAACATTAAAATTAATAATTTAGGGGCACATAACAACTAAATGTACATGTCCATGAAATTTAAGTCCAATGTAGATTGCGACAACACAAGAATGAAAACTTAAAAAAAAATAGTTGTTATCTTTAAACTTGCAATTAAAAAGAAAAAAACTTTTCAATAAAAAAATCCCACCAAATTGAGAAATTTTTGTTCCAATTAAGTTATCGAATATTTTGTTACAAATTTATGGATGAAACAAATATTGAGTATGACCATCATTTTCCCCATTTGTGCTAATTATCTCTAAAACAACATGACTGATTAGTTGATTTTTGTGCAATCGCTACCTTGACAATTACATATAAGTGGCAGCATTATATATTTTGCATTTTCAAGCAAATAAAAAAATGAGTCCAAATTGTATATTAAAATGTTACTAAATACGCAGTATAAATTTGTATCAGAGTTGTCACATGTAGGTCTTAGCATGTGTTTTTCTTTAAAGCAGTAATCCAGTTTGTCTAACTGTTTTTCAAACTTTTTTGAGATTTTGATACCAAATATTTCTCATATTTTTCTCATTACGCATGTGAAGTTTTAGTGCTGAAACATATTTCATTCTGGAGATAAACAAAAATATGTCTATTAATGGCAACGATAAAATTATTTACACAGTTACTAATCAAGTATAAAGGATAAAATTGCATATAATACTAAGGTGGTTTCACCGATTCAATGGAAATTTTAAAACTTATCTCATTTTAATCATCTTTTATATGAAAGTGAAAAAAATATGGTGAAAATTAGGCTAAGTAAACCAACAATTCTCTCATATAATGCAATGCCACCACTGTGAGACAGTCGGATGATACCATGAGGAGCTGTTCTTAAGAAAATATAAATAAGATGCGCAAAGGAAAATAATATCATGGAAAAATGTCTGATTTGATTTTTTCAGCAACTTAACATATTTTTTTTTTTTTTATAAATGACTCAAATTTGTGACTAAGAATGAGAATAAAAGATGGCGATTTATTGTTTTGCTTGTCAACTATCGTCTCATAATGGATGGGCGTACATTATTTTTTCGTAATGGGCACCCCCTGTGGTGCAAGGGTGGAATTTTTAAATTGTTAACCATATACAAATGTATATACTTCCCATAAGGCCAAAAAAAGAAACAAGTTTGTTTCTGGTAACCCGCGCACGTTTCTGTTAAGTTACATATTTCCCACATTATTTTTTTTTCATATTTCGTATAAAAAATCAATTTTTAATTTTGATAAATAAAACAATTCTGTAAAAAAGCTTACTGGAGACTTGCGTAAAAAACTTAATTACAATTAATCGTTCTTTTGTGAGAGCCAGCGAAATATTTAGCGCTTCTTTATAAGATACTGGCTCGAAAATATGGTCCACAACCATATTACCCGATGCAGAATTTACAGTCATACTGTACAACGGTAGAACAAGTTCGAATAGGCTATGCTCTCGAGATCAAATTTGGGTTAAATCAATATGAATGGATGCGTGTTGATGTTCGTGGCTTTACAGTCTGAATATCAGCCGATCAAGTTAGCAATTTTTTGTATTAAAAAAAAAAGAGAACAAGAAAAAGCGCATATCGCATTACATTTTTGAAAAGTAAAAAATAAAAAATAAAAAAGCGCATACCGCATTGTACTTTTCAAGCATGTTACCAGAAACAAACTTGTTTTTTTTTTCAGCCTAAGAAGATATGTAATACCTCAAAAATCTCTCATAAAGAAAGAAGAATTTTACCTTGGTTACTGTGTATACATATGTTTCCTTTGGTTCTCAATTATTTAAGAATTCCAAGGCAAAACAAACAAACAAACAAACAAACAAACAAAATAAAAACATTGTTATAATTGTAATGAGTTTTCACTCTATACCAAACTTCATCAATTGTTTTTCAAAATGGGAAACTAACAAAAAAGAAAAAAAAACATTGTTATAATTGTAATGAGTTTTCACTTTATATCAAACTTCATTCATTTGTTTTATCAAGATGGGAATAAATTACACAACTTGTTTTCTACAATAAACTGCATTTGTTTGAAACTTTTTCAATACCACATGTATAAAGTTAGCTCAAGTATTTGTGTGTTTAGTGTAATTTTTTCATATCAATCAGACCATTACCGCTATTCGGGTAAATCCCTGTTTCTAAAAATAAAGAATAAATTAACCCATCAATCATATTTGTAGATTTCCTGGTTTTATTATTTTATTTATTTCCCCTTGGCAATAGTTTCTTATTTTAGTGTTATTTTCACAATTTATATTGAAAGTTTGAAATGTATAATGATTTGAGAAAATGTCAGTAAGATGGAAGAAAAACCATTAAAATGATTAGTGGTTTCTTTCATTTATGAGATTGTGGGTCAATCATTCCAATTGCTTGATAAATAAATTTTCCCTTAATATAATTTGACCAATATGTGTCTAATGAAATTTCATGAATTTCAAGATTTTTTTCTTGTTACCTTTGAGGAGTCATTTTCAAATACTTTGGTGAATAAAACGTTACTTCTAAGTTCTTAAAGCTTATAATGGTGTTTAAAAAGGAAGTAAAATATGTTGTTTCTGTTAAGAAATGTCCAATCTTATTTAAGATCAATTTTGGAAATTTCAGGTCACAATACTACTCCCTGATATCCGAATGTTTCCACCCTTCTCCAGATTTTGACCCATTTGGCTCGATTCCATCACAAAGTTGTCTTTTTTGTTTGTTTTTTTGCAGATTACAATCCCCTAATGGGTGCAGGAGGCAGCTCGGCATTTAGACCACCAAGACGTGGCGCCATAGGCGGCGGATGAGGTTAAAGTTTGTATGCAAAAATCAACGAGTCACATGGTCTATCAGCAAATTTATAATTAAAAATGTTTTAAATGTTTTGTAAAAGTTCACATCATTGATTATAAGAAGTACTTAAATTTGTTAACATTACAAAAAGAAGTTACCCATCCTATTTTAGGTGCTGGAGCAAAAATAGGCCACAACTTTATACGACTGGTCTAGCTGCCGCAACCTGACCACAGCTTTGATTTTCAAAGATGGGCACCTTAGTCTTGATTATGCCCCTCTAGATAATTTCGAAACTGGTAAGGCCAAAGAAAAAAGAACTCTGTCTCAGCTTCCCGCGCACATAGGGTTAAAAATTCCAATTTTACCGCATTTCTTTTTTTTTTAGGTTTTCAGGAGATTTTTTGCTTTTTTTATTTTTTCTTACATCGAGAGGGGAACAAATTCGGCTGCGAAGCGGCTGAAAAAAAATAGAGACCTAAAATCGTAATAAAAAAGATTTCAGCGTGCGCATAGCCTGTTTGACTAAAAAAAACAAACGCGTAGCACCTAGGGTTTTGGGCCTAAGGAACCTGAGACAGAGTTCTTTTTTTTTGGCCTAACGACCATTTACAAATTAGAGGTGCACAATTAAGCCTATAATGGCCATCTTGGAAAATCAAAGTTGTGGCTGGCCACACAAAGTTGTGGCCTGATTTTGCTACATTGTTTATAGTTTTATAACCTTAAATATGCTGAATATCATCTTTTTACAATGTTGGTCAATAATAGGGTTTTCACCTACTGAGAAAATATACTCTGGCGACGTGGCTGAAAACTGCCAATAGTCCCAGAGTAAGTGCATTTGATATTCCATTCAAACGTAATATACAAATTAATATCATGAATTATTTTGATAATAGTTACCTTGAGGCAAAAATATTGACATATTAAAGAAAGTGTGCTGATATGATTATGTGACAAATTTTGCATACATCATTATTTTCATAAACCAGGATGTTGAAGTGGTTAGCCTGCATATATTGCCAAGGTCAACTTAGTGGGTGGAATTTTGCTGAATAATAGTTATTCGTTTGAGGGGAAATTTGTAACATAATAGTTTTATGGAACCTTCTTACAAACAACATCATAAAGTCAATGGTTAATTTCACAATTTTAAAGTATTTTGATTGTTAATTCTCTTGTAGTTGAATTTTGCATTAAAAAAAAAAGATTGTCTGAAAAGTCCTTTATTAATGCAATCTTCAATTTTATATAACCTCACCTCATTTTTCAGTGTACGTTTATTAAAGGATAAGTAAAGGTAAATCCATTCTGAAATGTTTGCTTGTTTTGATAATTCAATTTCAAATTAAGATATTTTGTAACATTTACAAAAAATCTCCACAAGTTAATATGTCATTGTTATTATTTACATTTTGTTATGGTTAATATTTACAGCCCTGTCCATAATTAAAGGGGCAATTGATGATCCACATTTCATCCTCAAGGTCACTGCTATATATCAAATTCAATATTTTTAGCTTAAAAGAACCCATGACCATGATGACTAGGATATGTTACAAATCCAAAACTGTTTTACATGTGTTTTTATATTTGAGAAAAAATGGAAGTGTGCCATTTCTTATTGTGGTCAATTACAAAATTGTAGTTTATGGAGATTCTTCAAAGGCTTAAAGTTTGAAAATGAATGATGAGAAATGTTCAGCATGCATTTATCAGGCATGAGAATTATCAGATAAATATCTGACTTCAGATATTTTGTCTTCCAAAATCATCCAAATTCAGATAATTTGGGGGCTTGATTTGACCTTTTTAGTGGTTTTTTGGTCATATTTGACTAAATTCAGATATTTTCATGAAAAATCATTCTCATGCCTGATTTATGCTGCACTATTCTTTTTAATTAGATAGTAAAGAGGCGGGATTTGGGGTTTCATAATGTATAATTAATTGTTTACCAATAAATGTATCAAGCCACCAACCTATTCAACATCTTGGGCAATGGTGTATGGTGTCCAAGTTGGGCCAAAGCAGGATGTTAA
>JXSR01S008205.1:24760-43629 GCA_000969725.1 Ophiothrix spiculata
TCAGGTAAGATGTTCATATGTGTACTTAATGAACACCCATATTTGTTCGGTCGAGTACTGACACCGGTATCGTGCATAGACTCTGTAAAAATGTGAATTGGAAATAGGAAAAATCTCGGTGGCTAAATTTAGCCACCGAGATTACACGTGTTACATACGAACAGCTGTCAAACTGTAATGGCTGCCATGGTCGTCTAGCTCAGTACATATTTGTCTAGTTCCTAAATCTAGTGGATGCTTTTTATCGTGTCCTATGCCGCCTGGATACATCATCGACCCCATTTTTGTAGAACTCGAATGTGTGGCAAATATGTCCACTTCACCTGAGTCATCTGGATCTGGATCTGGATAGTATACTGGCCAACACTCCTGTATTGGAGTCAAACGGTCAGGTGTTGTGCGCATGCAGTATACGGAATGCTATTTAGTCTTGTTTCTCTTGTGCTTGCAGATGGTTTGCAACAGCTTCTTTAAATTGATTAATGTCCTCTATTTGGATAATGTTCTCTGGCAAAGAGTTCCAATCTGGTATGGTGCGTGGTATATAGGAATACTTGTAACAGTTCTTGTTTGTAGTTGGTATTTGGTATGCAGAGCTATGGGTATGGCGTGACTGACGTTGGACGGGCTGAGTGAGTTCACCAATTGGCAAGGACAAGTGACCCAGTCTTGCTTGTCATTAAGCTTATTCACAAACAATGCGCTCTTTACTTACCAGTCCTCCTTCTTGGTCTATCTTTCTCTGCTTACGTCTTGTTTGTCGATGGTGCCACATTTCAGTATAACTTTCACTGTTTAACATGTAAAAAGATCAAATTCGGTCGCTCTTCTCGGACAATTTTTCGATCAGCTTTTTTGCGCGTGCGTTCCGGGCGCACACCACTAAATCACTCTAGATTTATATCTAACCATCGCTAAATGTTGGTGAGTCTACCAAGTTCAGACCAGAGACGTGGTTCAGACAATAAAAAAAGAGGATATGAGAAGTGAAATATGTCACTGCAGCAAGTCTATTAGTACAGTCAGCACTACAGGCTTGAAATAGAACTCATTGTACTAGCATTAATAATGGAGTTATATACATCAAATGAAGCAATCATCAACATGCGGAATTCCACAAGGCTCGATTGTGACCAAGTTATAAATTCAACTCAAAGTGTTACATATAATACTAAAAGATTTTGATTAAAAAAAATGATTTATAGTAAAAACAGCATAAACTGAAGGAAAGTGACTTTTTAAAAGCGTTTTCAAGTGTATTTCGTCCAAAAATTGTTTTAACACTAAAAACAATGATATATAGGACATGCATGCTTTCCTATGCTAATACCGTACATGTGGAATTAAATTCGGGATCCCGAATTTAATTTAACAAATGACCATTACAGAAAAGGTAAGCATAATTAAGTTAAATCATTTTGAGGGTATTGATATCTATCCAAAACAAACCCAATATGCTAAAAAAATCAAAAGTCATGGTTGACAGGGGCACTTCATTTTTAACACTTTATAGTATTAAAGGCAAAATGAAGTTGCTCTGACTGAGATAAAAAAAATAGGCTTGTTGCAGAGAGCTAAGCAAAAAAATCATAATTCCAAAATTTGAGCCAAATCGGACAAACGGATTTTGAGATATTGTTGTTTAAGCCAATATATTGATGAAGTTAATGAGGAAAACTGGCAAAATGTGCTCATTAATATTAATTTTTGCCAATATTTTTCCAATATTTTATGAATAAACCTTCATACTACTTTTACCTTTAATAATTTTAACTTGAAACTTTGCCAATGTGTTTCTATGACCTAAAACTTTAATGTATGATTTACCCGCCCATCTAATTTGCATATTTGCATAATTAATTAGCTTTTTGTATAATGCTCATTAACTATGCCAAATATGCAAATTAGATGGGGGGTAAATCATATGTTAATATTTTAGGCCAAAGAAACACATTGGCAAAGTTTCAAGTTAAAATTATGTAAAATAAAAATAGTATGAAGGTTTATTCATAAGATATTGGTAAAATATTGGCAAATATGAATATTAATGAGCACATATAGCCAATGTTGCTCATTAACGTTATCAATATATTGGCAAAAATGATAAAAAACAAAGAAATTAAAATCGAGCATATCTTGGCAACCGTATGTCCGATTTCCTTCAAACAAACACCATTTTGATCAGTGTTTTAAGCTTTACTTGTTCAATGTAATCAAGTGCCTCTAAATGCAGTTTCTAATTTCCAGAAACATCCTTTCGATCCACCTTAATTTAGGAACTTTCTTTAATGGTTTCCCGACTTTTTATTTGATGTGTTTGTTTCACATTATTTGTTCTACTATATCCTTTTATGAAATAAAATGGTGCGATTTGCATTCTTCTTAGCTGCAAATATCTCGGGCTCTCTGGGTGCATGATGATCATAATTTTTGTCTTGGCAACGTTCAGACGCAGACCTAATTGGCTTCACTTGCTATAAATTTAACCTTTCCAAGAATGCATTTGAGGTCATCAAGGGAAGTGGCTACAAGATAGTTGTATCGTCTGCATAACGCAAATTACTAAGCTGCCAACCACCAATAGAAAGACCACCATAATTTCCAGCCATCCAAGGCATCTCGCATGATAAGTTCTGCATACATGTTGAACAGAGTGGGCGAGAGAATACAGCCTTGGCGGACACCTTGGCCAAGCGTGAACCAATCACTATTTCCTTTCTCTGTGCGTACACAGGCGAGTTGACCATCATACAGGCTTTTGATCATTTGCACTAGATGAGATGGAACTCCAAGCCGCAAAACTAAAGATTTCCACAATGGTCCATGCCGCACACAGTCAAATCGGGAGTCAAATGCCTTGGCATAATCAATGAAGCAGAGGAAGACCTGTCTTTGATATTCATTTTATTTGCGTATTATCTGCCTGATGTTAGCAATATATGATCCCTCATCCCTGCCCTGGTGCCCCTTCCTCTCCTGAATCCAGCTTGTTCAGGTGGGAGCTCTCTTTCATGATGTTGTCTAAGACGCTCATTCAGGATGTGCAGTAGGATTTTGCTGGCGTGGGATATCAGTGCTGTGGTACGATTGTTCTTGCATTCGCTTGTGTCCCCTTTTTTCGGGAGCGTCAGGAAGACAGAGCGCTTCCAGTCCTCAGGCCATGTCCTAGTATGCCAGATCTTGTTGCATAGCTTCAACATAATTCTGCTACCTTGGTGATCTGTGCACTTTAACAGTTCACCTGGAATTTCATCTATGCCAGGTGATTTGTTGTTCTTTAGTTTCTGCATGGTATTCTGAAAGCAAGATGTCAGGTTCATCTTCATGAATATCAAGTGGTGCATGTATTAGCCTCTTCTTGGGATGTAAATAGACCTTCGCAGTAGTTCTTCCACCTTTCTTTGATGTCAACACTCTCAGTTAGCACCTTTCCATGCTCATCTTTAAATGATAGCCAATCTTGCAGATTTTTTGCCTGTTAGATCTTTGATTCCTCTAAAGAGACTTCTGCTGTTGTTATGTGCACTGTGGTCCTCAATCTCCATGCACAACTGATTCAAGTGATTGTTTTTGTCTCTTCTTGAAACCGTTTGAATTTCATTACAGAGATTACGGTACAGCTTGCTATCTTGCAGACCAACCTCTTTGAGTTTACTCCTTTCATCTGTTTCATGCTAATATTGTGTCTATATGATTAATTTTGTTTTAATTCTGTATATATTTTGTTGCTATATTATATTGTAAACGGTTCAGGAGAAGAACAACCGACTTGATTTGTATTGTTGATATCTGATAATAGTTTTAAAATCAAGTTTTGAATGAATGAATGTACGCTGGTACCCTCGATGTGGGCGTTAAAAAATTCTGGATAAGACGTCCATGGTTCAGGGCAGGGGGAGTCCACATGAATGAATGAATTTACGCCCTCTTTATTTCCCCCGATTATTATTTTAGTGTGGAGTTACCTAAATCCACAGCAGGGTTGCAGAAATTTAGTGTGTTCTGTCACAGCGTGGAGGCAGCACGTGTTGGAAACCTGGTATTTCGATTGATTTGACATTGGTGTACGTGCGAATTTGATAAATTTGAACCACAGACAAATACCTGCTGTAAATTGTATAATCTTTGGCCATATCATAGAAAAAAGTTGACATACATATATTTGTTAATGCACATCTCTGTTGGACCGTTGGTTTCAATCTAAGTAAGTTTTCGGACCTCGCGGAATTGAAGACAGAAACATGCAAACTTCAACGAGGTCGAGGTCGACGAGGAATTCATTCTTCGTTTATGCTGTTGTAGCTCTTTACGTGACAACGTATGTAAATGCACAAACTTCAGGTGAGTTAAGTAAACTTTTTTATGAAATTTGCTTTCAAATTAAAGAAGCATGGTTCAGTACACAATTAAAGCAATAATATTCATGATATTAAAGTGTAAAAAATGAAGCGCCCCCCTGTCAGTGTCACCCATGACTTTTGATTTTTTTGGGGCTTATTTGGTTTGTTTTTGGTAGATATGAACAGCCTCCAAACGATTTGGCTCAAAGATGCTTACTTTTTCTGTTATCATGGTTATGGCCATTTGTTGAATTAAATTCAGGATCCCGAATTTAATTACACATGTATGTATTAGTATCTAGGAAAGCATGCATGTCTTTTTTATATGTTTTTCAGTGGCAAAACAATTTATTTGACAATCACAAAATACACTTGTAAACGCTTTTAGATAGTCACAATCCTTCATTTTATGATGTTTTTACTATAAATCATTTTTGATCAAGATCTTATAGTATTGCTTTAAGGCGGTAAATACTACGCGGTAACGCGGATCAAATCAGCGGTTGTTCCTTTAATCCACAACCGCTGACGACGAGCCCATGCCATGCCTTCCTCTTCAGGGTCTCGCGGTAAATCCAAATTGTCAAAGTTTAGCCACTAGTAATTTATGTCACTTAAAATACAAATGTACTCACAATTTGCTCATAATCCTGTTCAGGAGACTATCCCGTGCGTTGTGTTTATTTTAAATCCAAAATCCAGGGATGCAAGTTCCTGAAGTCAAAATTTCCTGAAATGTTTAAAAATTTCCTACAAAGAACGCTTTTCCTATTCTTTTACACCGGACAAAATTTCCTGAAAACAATATATTTTCAGTAAAATTTCCTGAATTCAGGAAATTTCCTGAAAACTTGCATCCCCGAAAATCTGAGGCGGATAAAACGATGAAAAAGCTAAAAATGTTGCGAGAATTCTCACAGTGCAACAGTATTCCGTGTTGACAAACAGAATAAGACATGTGCTTATTTTTATTATGTCGCGACTCATTATCATTTCCGGTTGCCTCCGAATATTATTAGCCGTGTTTTTTCCATAAATATTTGCACTTCTAAAATCATCTTGAAACTTATTAAAAATACGTAAACTCGATTTAATTTATTAAAATTAATATTATTACATTCTTTATTTGTGCTTGTTAACATTTTGGGTGAAATATAACAGAACTACATTTTTTTTGCGTCCGTACATAATTTACCGTCATAAATACGAGGAATAAATTAGGTTTCCATGGTTACGGTGCCTCATTTTTATAAATATGTTCGGTCGCAAAAAATGTAGTTTTTTTTTAAATTTATGAAAATCGTGCGCACTGTTCAGATCAGAGAAATCAAACGGTATGTTTTGTTTGTTTACATCGGTTACCATTTGTAAACACATCTTCAAACATCATTTTTGTGTGACTAACAACTTCGGTAAGTGTTTATAATAGCTAAATTTAGTATAAATATCCTTTGTCATGTTTGTGGAATGTTGCAGTTCGTATTTGATAAATACATATATGTATGATCATTTGTTGGGTTATTGGGTATGTGCACATTTATGCTAAATTATAGGTTTGATTGCAGAGCTTGCTTCTGGCAGTGGCACCAATACCACTGCCAGAAATTTCGGGTAAGTCGATACCAGCCTTACTGGGCCTATATATCGGTGCTAATAAAAAGTTGTCACGTCAAAACGCCGCCTCCTGGATAGGTTATTAAAAATGCCTTTTAACTTCCTTGTTTTCAAGCTATATGGAGCTGAAATAAGCACCATTTTGTTTCTGGCCAATTCCATCGTTAACGAAAGGACATTTGAAAGCAATTTTCAAACACACTGTCAGAAAGACTTGACCGTATAGAATGATCAAATGTCATAATTATGTTGTAGTACCTTAGTGCGTGTTCACATCACAAATATGTGGGTTCGACCTAGGTCCAATGTGGAGTCGACCCACATTAGTTTTGTGTTCACACCTATACCCACATAGTGGATTAAAAGTGGGTTATGATGTAAGTGGAGCGAGTCCACTTACCAGGATGTAAAAACAACATATTTGGTGCATGGCAGTCAAATCTAAAAGGGTAGGATTTGACTTTACAGTATAAAGGGTGTTTTCATATGTACGGTGGGTTAAAAATTGCACTGCCAACTATGTTATCTTCCTGCAATCTCTGATGTCTTGTGAATACTTGTATCCTCCTTTAAATGAACATGGGTTATGCGAATGACACAACCTCTGGTGTAAATTTGAACATTAATTTAACCATTTTAGCTAGAAAGTTTAAGTAAACAGCTGGTTTGAAAACTTGAATTTAAAAAAACAACTTTTTCTGATGAAAATCACAATATTTGACCAAAAAATGAAGTTTTTTAAAGAAATTATGTAGAAAAAAATGATCAAATGTTTAAAGAATAGGCTCATTTTAAAGAGCATACAAATACCTTTTATTTGATACCAAATATATGTCTGTAGCATCTTGCAATGTGGAGTTACAGGCTTTTTTTCATTTTTCTTTCCTCATGTCTGCTTTTACGTGGAACTGGCCTTCTTTTTGAATTCTCTTTCCAGTGATACCAAGTTTGTTGGGGTCTGATAAAAATTTCAAAAAAAAGCCGGCCTTCCTACATAAGGACCATGTGTCAACTGCTTCAAATTAAGTCACCATTTGAACTCAAACCAACCTTTGAAATGTTCTCAAATTGGTTTAAAGACTTGGATGTGCTTAACATGGAACCTTTGAAAAGGGTCTATTTAAAAATCTGTTTCTGAGATTTCCCCTCCTTGCTGAACGAACCGAAATGATCATGGTTTTTTTCAGGGACCTGGAAGTTGGCCATATTGATCTCTTAAACGATATATTCACAAAATGGGTTACAAATTATTAATTCAAATCAAAATTTGTTGACCATGATATAAAAAAGTTTTACAATTCATATAATTTACAGACAGATTTAGGATAAATTATTTTCATATCACAAAAAAACACAACTACCCTGGACAAAATTGAGTACAAAAATAGTACAACATTCCTGAGGTGCACATTTGGAACACAATTATAGTACAGTTTTAGTACAAATATAGTACACAAATTTGTACTATATTTGTACTAAAACTGTACTATAATTCTGTTCCAAATGTGCACCTCAGGAATGTTGTACTATTTTTGTACTCGATTTTGTCCAGGGTATTTTGCACAAATATTTTGCAATATGTCTGCCTAAAAGAAACAATTTATTATTGACCATAAGGTGACGTATAGCTATCCTCCAGTAGTGGGAAATGATGGCTCCCTCACTTCCTGTTCTTTACTGGCTAGCGTTACACAGTGTAGCTTGCATGCAATTGTTGAAAGTTTGAGGGATTCTTCCTACATTGTACTAGAATTACCGATCTCAACATGTAAACAAACCGAGCGGAAGGATAGTTTATACCTCTATTTTTGACCAGGAATATTTGAGCAAAATAAATAATTAGCTAAATTGGTCGGAGAAAATAATGCCCAAAGTGATTTGTACATGTGATATTTCAAATTGATAGTTACAGGAAAAAAGTCACCTTCTAATTTTAGCAGATGAGATTGTACACGTTGACCTTTGAATGACCTTTGGTGACCTTTAACCTTGGATGACCTCGACCGGACCCCCCTTGGAACACTCGTGAGGCCAATTGCTATACATTGTCCAAGTTTGGTCCAGATCAGGTCAAGCTAACATACATACGTACATGTACAATACATATCTTGGTGTTTTATTACAATTTTCAATACGCAGTAAAATATAACACATGTCATTATTATAAGCGAATATCAGCAATAAATATGCAAATAACAAGTAAACAAAAAAGCGCTGGTTGTCAAAAACCGAAGATCAGATACCAAGCCTTGCATTTTGCGGCGTGGGAGTGCGATAGCACACCATCACACGCCTAAAATGATATTGAGGAGTGCGATTTTCAGCATTATTATGTTCTGAGCTGTCCGATTTCCAAAAATATCGGTCAGGGATATCGGTCAGGATATAATAATGATAAAATTGGATGGATTTTTTCGCATGATACTCAAAGATATTGGTCTCGCTATGAGTTTTAGAAATATCGAGCTCGACGCTGCGCGTCTCGCACGATATTTCGTAAAACTCATAGCTCGACCAATATCTTTTTGTATCATGCTCAATCCATCCAATTTTATATCACACCTAAATCTGATAACATTGAATACAGAATTAGATACTAAATGCACACTTACAACACACCTGAAAATTCTGAGAAGTGCTCTTTGTAGCACACCAAGTATTTTCAAAATTCAAGGCCTGTGATACATCAGATACACCAGCAGAAGCTAGCTACGGAAATACTTATATCTGAGCATTGAGTTTTTTCCAAACGATATTAGAATTAACCAATGGCAGCGCTCACACTGGCATATTTAGCAATTGCAAATGCTGCTTTCATACTTATTGTCGCTTTGTAGCTTTGCAGCTATGTCGCTTGCTTCCTTTCACACTTTTGTAGCTTTGCAGTTTTGTCGCTTTGCTGCTTTGCCGCTTCATGTCGCTCCTAAAGTTGAATTCATTTCAACTCATTCCATGCAACCATTCATAATTATATGAGATATTGTATCCGACGGATTGTTACATTATGCGGCAATTTTTCAGATATATATACATGTATGTTGAGATAATAAAAGAGAGTTACATTCAAGAAGTTGCATTCATGCTTTGTAGTAGTTTGTTCTCTAGTTTGAATTCAAATTATTGCAATCGGAAAGTCCATGTTTGTTTTATAGGCAAAAGTGCCCTCATAGCCTAAATTGACCGTTTTTACACGCGCGAAAGGTCTGATGTTGACAAAAATGTGCAAAATGGATTTCTTGACCTCAAAAACACAAGTATACACCCCAACATTGCTAAAATATGGAAAAGAATTCTGCAATGTACAAATTTATCATTTTCAGACCTTAAATCCCCACTCTGACCCCCACTACTCAAAATTGGTGTTTCAGTCCGCACTGTCTCATTTTTTGGCTGATTTCAATAAAAAAAGGTGTCAAAATGATCAGGAGATCATACTGCATCAAATGAGCTTTTACCTTAAGTGATTTGAAAATCACCATTTTATAACCCTACACTATTACAAGTTTTATTTTTTCACGCATACAAAGTTTGTTGAACTCAATCCGACTAGATTTAAGCTAGTTGACTTTGCCTCTTTTGATGATTCTGTCTCCTTCATCCAAACTCCAAAAGCCAAATCCTCATTGTCATCTCCGTGAAAGATTGCCTTCTGCTTGTTCATGTGCAACTGAAATGACGAGCGAGCAACCTTGTTTGGGGGTCGTGTGAATTCAAACACTGCAATAAAAAAGACAATTTCTTGTTAACAATGGCAGTGATGAGTTGTGAATCAGTGGATTTATCGTCTAGACTAATATTGTGACCTGGATAGGTGTATTTACCACTTTTGCCGAGTTTTGGTATATATGCGGTTGTTGAATTGATATCCAATTGAGTTGTTGTATCTCTTTTGCTCCAATTATTTCCTGACAGAGCACATGTTTTACTCTTCCATCCCCGTGTTATTCACAAAGTCATTTGTTTTTAATGCACATGTTTTTGAAATCATGTTCATCATTATTGCTACTCAATGCAATATCATCAACATAACCCTGAACAGGGTTTGGAATGACAATTTGGTTTTGATCGCCCATCATCCATCTTGTCTATTCCTTGTTCAAAAACTATAACAGTGTAGGGGAATCCTTGTATAATCCCTCTCTGTCTATGTATCCAGTCAGTGTAACCATTACAGGATTCAACCTGAAAATAGGAATTTGTATAAAATGTCCTTAGTTAATTTAACTACATTGTATTTATAGGGTAACTATAAGTATTACTTTTTTAGAAAGTGAATCATGAAATTGTGATTTATACTGCCTAAGGCATCTGCTAAATCAATGAAAGTCACAAACATTTTTTTCTGGATTGATGACGAAATTAAAAGGCATCGGCACCTGCTTCCTATGCAGAGATCCTTTGATTAAAATCTCCGTCACAGAAATAGATTCTCACAACCAAGGTGTAAAACTGAGAGGTTTCAAAAATCTACCATCCCATTTATCATTAACCATTGAACTCAACAGTTCTTCATATATCTGACGATATCTGAATTTTCCTGTTTTTTTGTCATGGTATATGAAATTGTTTTGATCTTGTTGTATATAACATGTTTTTGTATTTGTAAAGCCGACGCCCTTCAGCCTGTGCTGCTAGTTGGCTATTTTGTACACCGTCAATAAATAAAGAAATAAAAATAAATAAAATTAACGTCAGTTATTGAATTTTTTTATACAGAACACATGTTCTTGCAGCCCATTTCTGGGCATTGAGCCTTTTTGTATATCAGAGAGTGTATGATTATCGACGATCTATCAAATTATTCTCCTTTCTAACAATTTCATAAAGAGTTTGTAAAAAGTGATTAAGTGGAATCGGTCTCCATTCTGACATTGAGTCATTTACTCATTATTCGCTTTTGGAATTAGTTTGATTGTTGCCTTTTTCCAAACCCATCCAAATGTTAACCCTAAAAGAGCCGGGGGGGGGGGCGGAACCCCCCCCCCCCTCCGAATTTTTTTTTATACCTCCGCCGGTTGTTAATTTTTCGTGCTGAAACTTCTTGACTTTTTTCCTTAAAGCCTTGCGCTTATTTTAAGACCATTTTTATGAAAATCGGACATAGGGTTAGGACGTGGCGTTCCGAAATGGGACGCTGGGTCAACCGAAAAACTGACCAAAAACTGATTTTCAATGCAAATTACATACAAATCGTGTTTTTTGTTATTAGGATACACTTCCACTATGTTTTATTGTATTTATTTGATTTTTATTTGATTTATTTAGAGTAAGAACATGCCTAAGTATAATTTGACACACATTATTGATAAAAATTGCAACTTTTGCTCGAAAAAATTGCGAAAAACAACGATTTTGGCGATTTTTCGTGATTTTCGCGTTTTTGACGCAACGTCACTTATGACGTCACTGTGACGTCATACAAGGTCCGATTTCAATTTTTTTGGTACCAATGGACTCGTGAGGGTCATAGCTATCCACCAGTACCCTACACTTGATGTTTCGTCAATCGGTTTCCGAGATCGGAAGGGGGGGGGGCGGATTCCCCGGCTGTGAGATGGGTCGAAAAAGCCCGGCTCTTTGAGGGTTAAATCAGAACCACTTTATACAATACAAGTGAACAAATATGTTTAGTGCACCTTAAATGTTTAATTTGCTGGTACAGTCATAGGGACTTTCCCTTTGATGCAAGGTACTGGTAGCCATGCAGACAACAGATCGGCCTCATGCCAAGAAAACTAACTAATGGTAACATTGAAAGTCTACAGGATGGCTCATGCAAGAGTAGTCCGATCCATAGGACCTTCAAATGTGTTTTTGGTGATACTCCGCAATACAAATCCCGCTTCACTTTATACTCCATCAACTGACAACTAGAAAACCCTGAGTTCTAGATAGATGGGGTAGGTACTAAAGTGGCTTTCTAGATCACTAAATTTGGTAGTACTAGTTATATCCCTCATATTGGTTTGTGTCACCTGAAAAAACAACGGTTCTAATAACCTTTTATTTTCAGGGTAGGTAGTAAAGTGGCTTTCTAGATCACTAAATTTGGTAGTATATCCCTCATTTTGGTTTGTGTCACCAGAAAAAAAGGGGTTCTAAACTATTAATCGAACTATGCAGGAATGGTAGGCCTACAGGTTGAGTTAGATTGCCTGTGCTTCACCAAGTACAAATGTACGTGACATGATGTTTAGATTATAATTTGCATCATTTCTATCAATTGTGAGGGTTTAATTTCTCTCTCATCAGTACCTGAGATGGTTTTGCAATATATATAGTCTCGTTTTGGTATCATTCAGACATAATAACCCTAACCCATTCACAAGCCAAAAACTTACAATCTTAATGTATAAAAACCCTATTTTCACACATTCGACACAGGATAAGAACCTGACATCCCAATCCAATCTTTACCCATACCAACCAACCCACTGGCGCTGCCTCCCTCGGCAGTGATTCAGTGACCATAATCTCCCGGTTGTGTCGTATTTGGACTATTTTCTTAATTTTCTACTGTACGTAGAATTTTGTAGGGTTCAGTTATTACTATGGGGAATATGTGCCCATACCTCAAAATATCTCAACGCCATTTATATATTTGACAGTTCACACCACAAATGTGTTTAAATCCAAGCTAAAAAAGCCAAAATCGACTTCGAAGTTGTATTTCTCGCAAACGACTATCAGAAGTACATTTTAGCTTTTCCCTTGAGATGATGTTGTAGATGGTCTGAAACATAACAAAATGCATCATGCACATTTGTGGACTTTGTTTTAAAATGTATAAAGAAGATGTTGCACTTTGCATATTCACGACACAGATCAACTACATCGTCATTACAAAGGTCATGCGCTCAACTTGGAAAAACACATCATTTATTTCTTGTCAAAGCCTATCAAAAAGACCATTTATAGATTTTTTATAGAATCTTTCAAGTTTTTGAATGAATGAATTGTATTTTAAAATCAATCCCATTGATCTTTATATATATAATAATGATCATAATGATATTTTTATTTTGAACAGCACGTTGGTGTGTAATATCATCGTCTGAGTCGGCAAAATGTGTTGCTATGAAGGACAAGTTTACATCCAAAGGATTTACTCCGGAAATCCTCTGTGTTGTGGGGACCAGTGCCCAGGTAAGAAGCAAGCTCTGAAATTGAAAAAAAAAATTCTGCCAGTTATTTTTTCCAAATTTGAAAAAAGAAAAATAGCAAAGAGAATTTAGAGTTTAAAAGGTAAATTTGTAGAATCTGATCAACTCAACATGGAAATGATTTTAACTGTTCTCCGATATTCATAGATTGCTAAAGAAATTTAATTTAAAGTTAAGAGTATGTGAATTCATATACTGTACAGTAGTACCGGTACGCTATTTCCTTTACTGAACATGAATTCACATACCATATTTAGTAAATGAATTACCACCTTTCCCAAACCGAAATATATAATGCGGAGTAACTTTGGAATAGACCTGGCGCCTACAACCCAAACCCTGATCCTAACTATAATCCTAACCCCCTAATCCTCACCTCCTAGCTAATCCTAACTCTTTTAAATCCTAACCATAAGAACATACATTTGTATGGTGCATATATCTAAGTCTATTCTAGAGTTATGTCAATAAGGCCAAGTAAAAAATAAAACATGTTTCTCGTCCGGGTTTTTGAAAAAAAGGAGAAAGAGGTACTTTTTATTTTTTATCTTTTATTTCAAATGGCAATGCTAAATCGCCAATTAATGGCCCATTCTCACTCAACGTATCGATACCAGATGTGTTTATTGGAAGAGGAGGAGGCCCTTTTTATTTTTGAGTTTTGAACATACTGGAGGATTGATTGAAACAAAATATGCTTTTGAATGCTTATTGAACAGAAGCAAATCTATTGCACAGACTTAAACTTTTCAAACACTTTTTACAAATAAGTTATGCATGAAATACACAAAATAAACATTATTTTTCAAAATTCTTAAAAAATGATGCGGGTGGGGATGAGAAACATATTAATTTTTTTACTCAGCCTAATGCATAGCTCATCTCTTTCTAGCTCGGGCTGCAATCTTATGAACACCTCTTGTACTTTTATCATGACTACAATTGAGGACCCTAGAACTAAAAGGGGGTTAAGTCACATAATCTTGAAAATTGAGTTGTGTCCATTTCCTGCTACAGAATTCTCATTTCTACATTCTGTACAAGTTTTGTAGTAATTTGATGATCAGAGCATGTGTAAGAGTCACTGCGAGATACAGCAATACCATTCAAGACGTCACAAATGATATGTTGTTTGTGCCATTTTCTCAGTTTGTACTCAATGTGACTTAACCCCCTTCTGGTTCTAGGGTCCTCAATTCAAATTGTGTTCTAAGAAATTAATGTTTTCACCAGCTTGCAATTATTATGAAAGTACTGATATCGGGTGTCAAATCAAATCTGATATTATAGAAACATATACATTAAAAACTTGTTGCCTTTCTTCAAATATTTATAAATCATGCACTTTTAATACTGAAGAATCAGGTGCCATCCATGATCTTGATACTGTTAAATCCTCACCTCTTTCCTATCTATTTAGATGAATCCTGAACGTTTTGATTCTAATATTAACCCAGCATAATATGCATTTTAATACAGGAAGAATACAAAAAGAATATTGAAAACTGTAAAATAAATTATATATTGATTTCTATCTTATGCTCAAATTTTCTCAGATTATTCTACCAAACATGTACAGACTCACAACTATAATACAAGAAATGCTCAGGATTACAGTATTAACAAAATTAAGAAAGTATTCTCTGTCGTGCTGTTCGGAATTGTGGACCTAACTTTTGGAACTCCTTGAACCAATGACATGAAAAGATGCAAAAACATAAAAGAATTCAGAAACAATTTAAAAAGATATCTTTTGTCAAATTATAATTGACACTATCCCATAATTGTACTTAATCGGAGCATTTGTCTTGGTGTATGTTGGTCGTTTGTTTGTTTTTTGCTGTTGTTTGTTTAGGCCTACTTTGTAACTCATTTTGTTTGTAGGGTATCATCACGTCAGGTCTTATTGGCCTTTTGATGATGTCCTCAATATCATTTTTAAACATTTTGATGTGTTGTTTTATAATATTGCATGTGTGTTATTTTGATATAGGAAAAAAGATTGATTTGATTTGATTTGACTTTAATTACTCTCGCACACTTAAGTACAGTCTAAGTCCGAATGCATCATGAAAAAATTTCCGGTTCCCCTCGGATCCCCCTGGGATTCGAACCCCTGACCCCCGCTATCCCGACCCAATGTCCAGCTATGCCAAGCCACTGAGTGCGGCCTGCCCAGGCAGCAATTTCCTGATCATTTATATTCGCCGTCTGTGGCGTATTCCGACTTAGGCTAATTTTTGATTTCTTACTGTAGTACTTTGTAGTATGTAGGAGGCTAAGGGTTAAGTGATGTATATGTACTACACGTTGATGGTGCTAAATAACCCTTACTCTCGCACGCTTAAATACAGTTTAAGTCCGAATGCGTCATGAAAAAATTTCCGGTTCCCCTCAGATCCCCCTGTGATTCGAACCCCTGACCCCCGCTATCCCGACCCAATGTCCAGCTATGCCAAGCCACCGAGCCCAGCCTGCCCAGGCAGCAATTTCCTGATCATTTATATTCGCCGTCTGTGACGTATTAGGACTTAGGCTAATTCTTGATTTTTTACTGTAGTACTTTGTAGTACACAGGAGGCTAAGGATTAATTGTTCCTCTTCAAGTAAGAAGCTAAATACTGCTCGTCGAATCACTGGCAGAGTAATTTCTGACAATTTCCCAATTATTTTTTTATCAAATGTCAGAAAATGAAAGATCTAAAATTGTAATATAAATCTTCATATTTTATTACACATTATAGCTCAATTTTAAGCTTTTTAGAGTAGGTTCTCTGGATGTTCCACAAGCAAATAGTTCCCATTTTGGCCATATGGCTTGGTTGCCAGTAGATATTTAGTAACTAGTGTAAACCTGTTTATAGGTCCCCACATTAAATTAAAAATATGCATCTTATAACACTTATTTTTCACAATAATGTAACCTATAGATATGGTACATGTAATATATCAGCCAAATTATCTCATTGGTTAAAAATCTAAATTTTGATAGGAGATCATGAGGCTGTGGACCCTGAATTGTCCCTTCAAGGGAAAGTACCAAAAGAGCATTGTTGTCAAACGCAGTCATACAAGAAAATTTGATATCAGGGTGTTAGAATACCACAATAAATAATAGGCATACTTCCCATGGCCAAAAATCTATCCAGAAATCCAAAGAGGTGGCACACATATGGAAGATACATTTCCTTACCGAAATTCATAGCTTCAAACTATAGCAGTTAGATCATCTCAGTTGGGTTCTTAACTTTGACCAAGTTGAAAAAACAATGCGTTGCATGTCCATTGTCCAGGTTAAATTTCTTAACTTTGGAAAATTAAACACTTTTAAGCTTATTTTTCAAGAAGATCTTTCAGATACTTTCCTCCTCATTTGTATTTGTTTTTTTATTTATTTTTACTTGGCCCATGACTGAAGTTTAACAAAATGAAATGTTGAATGCATTTACTTCAAATCTAATGAAAATGACCAAAGCCAAAGACGGGCAACATAAATTTTATATGTTGTTACTCCTAGGTCAAGGATGTTTTTTGATTTTGCACTGTTGTTGAAAATGATCAATTTCATGTGTGTTTTTAACTTTATTCTATTTCACAAGACAGTTTATTATCCTTCAGTTTTGCAATTAAAATTAATTTGTGAAAATAATTTGTTACTCATTGGTCAAGGATGAATTTTGATTTTGCACTGTTGTTGCAAATGAACAATTACAGGTGTTTTTGAACTTTCTTATATTTCACAAGACAGTTATTATCCATCAGTTTTTAATTAAAACTTGATAATTCATATTTTCCAAATGGAACTGATAAAGAGCCTAAATTTAGATTTCTCTAAAATCAGCACTTTTTTGAGTTTCATAAAACTTATGGAATTAATATTATGTGCATGTAAGCTACATTGTATGCAATAGTCTTACCATCTTACCAGTTTGTCTTGCCTGAACCATTGTGTTCAGGAGTGACTATGCAGGGACGGCATGTGACTATAGGTTTATATTTATATTGTATTATTTTAAAGTTCTTTGCTGAATGTAACCCAAGAACTGTAAGGCCTACAGTGACTAAACCTGGTAACATGAAGGGGTAATTAATTATTACAGCACAATATTTTCATAGTCGGGTCGATGAGCCGTGTTTGTTCTTTTCTCCTTAGGCTTTTTTTTATCTAGCTTTTTTTTAAAGAATGTTAAACATGCAATATTTTTTTTTATTTGTTTGTCATTTATGTCTATGAAAATAAATGAAGTATTATTGAACCTAATTTTAATGAAAAGGCCTAAAATATAAGATCTTTTAGCCCTGCATGTATGAATATAATTTTTTCGGGTCAAAAAGCATGTACTTAAGAGACATAGCTGACTTTGTATTTTTCAAAACTATATAATGAAGAGTACAACATAAATATACACTGAAAAACTCACTTGATTCCGACGGTTCGTTTCCAAGTTACAAGCTTTTCAGCATTTTGAAAATCCCATAGGTTACATGTAGGCCTACTGTGTTGTAATTATTGTCGGGCTGTAATTACTGTCGGAGCCCCGACAATAATGTAGAAAATGACACATGTTTTCACTTTTCTCAAAAATGCAAGCACTTAAAAGAATGGTTTTGGGATCGTAGGGTAACATATACCAGCTGAGGATTCTTATAAGCTAAAAAACTCGGTTTTGATAGGTGACCTTGAGGGTGAAAAGTGGATCATGAATTGCCCCTTTAATAAGCAGATGAATGTAATTCTCCAGTAAACCAGGGGAATGTTCCTTTAATATAAAGTCAGAGATAAAGTCATATTGAGAAGCAATAAAGGTTTGACTGTAAGTTGTATATATACATACAATAGGCTGTACAATGTATGTATCCATGGAAATCGGCTCCTTGCCAAGTTGTGTTTTAGCAATGGGCATCTTGCAGTACCAGTAAGTGACTGAAAGAAAAAGTTAACACCCTACATTATGAGAACATGTGCATTTCATGATTCAGGTAAAAATAACAATATAAAAGGGAAAATATACATGTAACATTCTCCTCTAGTTTGAAAATTACGACTGCAGTATATTTTTTCACATTTCCAAAATGAAACATTATGTTTCAGCCATCAAGTTTCACATGGTTTATGAGAAAAATATGAGAATCATTTTGGCACCAAAATCTCAAAAAAACTTGATTTCCATTTAATTTGTTAAACATCTTGGACCCATTAAACGTTTAACCTGGAAACTTTTATTGTAAAAATTTGCAAGATCGTAGCGTAATAGAACACAGTATCACTCAATTTTGATTTTGCACTGTTGTTGCAAATGAACAATTACAGGTGTTTTTGAACTTTCTTATATTTCACAAGACAGTTATTATCCATCAGTTTTTAATTAAAACTTGATAATTCATATTTTCCAAATGGAACTGATAAAGAGCCTAAATTTAGATTTCTCTAAAATCAGCACTTTTTTGAGTTTCATAAAACTTATGGAATTAATATTATGTGCATGTAAGCTACATTGTATGCAATAGTCTTACCATCTTACCAGTTTGTCTTGCCTGAACCATTGTGTTCAGGAGTGACTATGCAGGGACGGCATGTGACTATAGGTTTATATTTATATTGTATTATTTTAAAGTTCTTTGCTGAATGTAACCCAAGAACTGTAAGGCCTACAGTGACTAAACCTGGTAACATGAAGGGGTAATTAATTATTACAGCACAATATTTTCATAGTCGGGTCGATGAGCCGTGTTTGTTCTTTTCTCCATAGGC